>CABFVX010002249.1:16730-42896 GCA_902151425.1 Timema shepardi | reverse complement strand
TATATATATATATATATATATATATATAAGCGAATTGTGTGTGTGTGTGTGTGTATACACAATTCGCTTCGCTCTTTAATTCTTCTCCTTATATTCTTTCTAAGTTTCTCATTCCAATTCTTAAAACTCCTTATGAATACTTTATTCTACTTTTCTACTTGTTCCTTAACCTTGTCGTTCCACCAGGGTGCCTCCTTCCACTTACTCTTATCACTTGTTCTCCCCCAAGCCTCCTTTGCATCTCCCAATAAAATGATCATAAACCTTTCCCATTCCACCTCTAAACTTTGCAGCTCATCCATTGGTATTATTAAACTTATTTTCTTTCTTAGGTACACCACTCTTTCCTATTCCATTTTAACTTCCACACCCTTATTCTTCTTTCTTATCTTACTACTTTTCTCCGAAATTCACATCCCATTATGTCTGCCACCAACACGTATGTGGTCAATATCTAAGGACACACTTGGTATTGAAACATTTGGGGCATGTTATCACCGTGATTAGTAATTATGGCAAACAATTACCCCCGGAGAGACTTCACCTTTCCTTTCCGCTTACACATTTCCGTTCAAATGATGAGAGTGCCAGTCAAGGATCACGTGGTGTGTCATGCCAGATTATGTCACAAGTTCCATACAAAGAAGCACCAGGAACCCAGTGGAAAGTCGTAGATACTTCCAGGACTAAAATCAACTGAGACAGTGTCAGGTGTTCAATCGGATCTACGCATGCAACATGTTCTCTTTCATTAACCATCTCTGCTCTCCTTTGCATTCCCCTCAGTCCATCTCTGGGATAAAGTGATGACTTTTTAAGACTATAAATTGACATGTTTCGTCTCTCTTGATACTCATTACACTACCAGCTTCCACTTAGGTAAGCAGCGCTATCTATGGAAGACTTGTTTCATGTGAATTCAACATTATTTTTCAACCTTTAATCTTGGTCTATCATTTCCCAAATGATCCTTTCGGCTTAAATACTTGAAATATATATTTAATTGTAGATGGTAGCTAATATGATTGACTCGTGACATTTTGTTCATTTTTAAGATTATTTTAATAAGTTAAGATTGATTTGTTTGAATTTAAGTCACTAGACGACATGTTTTAATGGCCGTGTAAAGTAACTTATCTTTAGGCCACTCGATGGCATGATAGAATATTCATTTGTAAATTATTTTATCTTGAGGCAACTAGATGGAATTATGTGATATTCTAAGGTAAAATACCTTGTCTCAAGGCCACTAGACGGCCATTCTAATATTCAGTTGAAAATAAACTTTTCTCTATGCCACTAGACTAAATGGTCAAATATTTATTTGTAAATTACTTTGGCTTCAAGCCACTGGGTGGCATGGTAAAATATTATCTAATGAGACACTCTGTCCCAAGGCTGCGGGATGGCTAGTCTAATATTTAATTGTAAATTACTTAGCCTCTTGGCCAAAATATGGCATTGCCAAATATTAATTTAAGTTTAAATGCTTCAACATTAATTATTGGTAAGACGTTTACTGTGCATTATTAATAAAGCCATTTCTGGCATTATATTTAATTAATGTTGCAATAATAGTTTTGTTAATTTATAGTCTGTTATCACTTTTGGACGAATTCTTTTTACATCATCTGTGGATCTATACATGTAACTTTTGAGTAAATATTAGACTCCATACTGTAGTTAATATATTACTTGGATTTTTTAGCACCACATCTTACTACCCGTTCGGGACATACGCCACATGGCCTCTTACTTTGATCTTCGGGATAATCCGGGCCACGGCCCACTCCATGCTTACCATCTATCACCGTCTTTAGTTCACCTTAAGAAACATATACAGCCATTCTGCCATAGTGCAATGCCGCAATAGCCGGGGCCGAGTCAGTACACTAAAAGCGGGCTGAGTTCCGACCACCTGCCTTCCCAATCACTCTTAATGAGTTAAAACCTTAACGAGTTCAGCCTCAAACCCAGGGTTCTCGTGTCAGACTGGACTGTAAATCATTTTATCAAACTTTAAAGTAAACCAACTAGTCAAATTATAAATTACTTTGTCTGTGTTATAGTAAAATATTGCTACTATCACTGTTGCCGAATAATTTATAGTAGATATAAAATCAGCGTACAGCATTATATATATATTTTTTTTAGAAAAACAAGGCCTATTTAAGTGCAAGATTTATCGTCAAGTCCTCAACACACTATCATGTTTATGCAAGTTAAATTGAGATACGTGAAGCCATTTCAATTGAATACATCTAATTTGTATTCAATCAAGATCGTTAATGCTGAAACAAGTTAGGTAAAGGTAGAATTTAGAGTTTAGTTTAGTTCGGTCCACTTGTATGGGAGTTGGTAAGGATTGTTCAGGCTAAGTTGTATAACTTTAAATTATCATTGGGTAGTAAATTACTGTATTGTATTAAGGTGAGGACAGATTATTCTGTTGCACAATTAATCTTATAAGCAAAATTTCATAATATGTTAGATTGTTCATTTTGCAAATGAATACATGTATTCTTGACATAGTATAATAAAACATTTCTAATCTATTTGTTAAGTAACCCATCTTAAAAATGTTGTTATCAAAAAAATATGTTATGTAAATCTAGTTTAATTTAGACATAAATTAAGTTAATTAGGTTAATAATCTGAAATAGGTACCTGTAGTGTTGACTATGTTTAGTTAATTCTTTGAAATTAGCCCTTGATGTTGAGGACTGCTGTTCACACAATCATCAAATTTCAACACATATTAAGAATGTTTTAATATAATTTACGTCAGGTTTACTATTTTTGGAGTTGATAATTTATGTATGTGATTATATAATTAATAATTAAAAATCTGGCTATTGTATTTTACAAGCTATCTATACAAGTATTTACACTATTTTGATAAGGATGAGCAGGGCAGGGTTTTAGAAGACATGCCAGTGAATATTGGTGGGGGCAGACTGGAACAAGATTTAAGAAAAATATTCTCAATTACACTTAACCAAAACCTGAATTCTGACCTTTACGTCACCAGCGAACCAAATCAACCCCGGTATTAGATTTAGCCCACGAACCCACCTACCAGACTAGTATCAATTTAAATTGAAAAATTAGGGAACTTCTGTAGTGTCATATTTAACTCGACCAGCAATTAGGTTTAACACATAATATACAATATTAATGTAGTTGGATATAGAGTGAAATAAATCAACCAAACACGTTACTATACTATTCAAGTAAATATTAAATGACAAATAAAATAAGATTGGCGGAATTTCCCTAACAACCAAACTACGATCATATTACCTACCATATGCATTTGCTGGTCAGATATTCATTATGACTTGTATTCAAATTATATATTGTGTTTAGTAAGATTATTTAAAAATATACAAATTTCTATGTGGTATATTTTGGACCAACTTTATTGGTTGAATGGTCTAAGCCGTATCTCTCACAATATAATGAAATGCTGATGAAGGGGAGATTGGTGTTAGAATCCTGGCCAGATGTAGCGAAGGTGTTTTTTCATAAATAGATTTTCTCGCAGCTTCCAAATAAATTTGGGTGAGCTTCCTCAAATTAAAGCTTCCCCAGTCCTAACAAATAATGTTAATTAATTTATATGATTGTAACTTGAGCGGGTAGTAAGATTCACTGACAACAAAAATTGTTAGAAAATTCGAGTGTGAATTATATTACGTTCTTATCTACAACATCTAAATAAAATAATAGGATGCATTAAAAGTAGGAACAATACCTGCCTTCCCCCTTAAATAATTATGAATCTGGCACCAGGATCTAGCGACTTTTTAGACGAGTGAATAGAAAGTAATAAAGGCCTACCAAAACGTAGGATTAAAACACATTTTGAAAGGGCCTTTAGTTTTTCGATTATGAAATGAGGCTTGAACGGGAATTCGAGAGGCAAGGGTAAAGGGCATTGGGTAGGTGGAAAGTTTTGTTTCAAAGGCAAATAGATGGATGTTTTATTATTAATAATTTAATTTAATACAGACGTACAAAGGAATATAAAGGTTGTAGATAAAGAGAATCAAAGAAATAAAGGTACCGTGTAATTTGTTTTCTTGTTCCGGTCGTGTGACATTATGGAGGCTAGGGTATATTAATTACTAATAACATAAGAATTTACATAATATGATTATTTTATTTTATCGAAAACAACTCTAAAAATATTTGTTATTACCTAAGTGAATGTATTAAATTTTGCGGGAGTGATGAATGGTGCAGGGTGTATTGCTGGGACAAATATTAATCCAATATTAATATTAAATTAAAGCTTGTAGAACATAATATGCTCATATATAATACGATTATATAGTATTAGTATTTTCATTTTAACACTAAATCTTTATTACATTAGATGTCAATTATTAATAAAATTTTATATTCCAACTGGCGCTGCAAAATCTCTTTGGTAGCTGGTATAATAAATAAAACTTGTTTTAAATCAGAGATGCCTGAAACCATTCAAATTACTTGAATATACAAAACCATGGCCACGTATCACACAAAAAAGAACTCATCTAAGATTTATAATATATATTTTTTTACTTTTAAAAACTTCGTGTAGCAGAGGAAGTATAAATTTATATTTTCTCAAAACTGTAATAAAACCACTGTATTTCATTAGAATATTTAGTGAAAAATATGAGAGATTTTATTTAGGTACGCAAATAATTAACGTAATTGCTACTTATGTACAGGTTTACTAAAAATAAAAACATCTACAAAGAAATTGAATTAGTTAATTTGCTTTTTTCATATGAGTTTGAATATTAAATAAGAAATATATATTACAAAATTGAATCAACTTTTTCATGGGTTTTTTAACCAATTATTTTTTATTTTTCCCAAAACATTCAGTGGGACAATATTCAGTTCTATATAAAATATAAGTTAGACTGTAATACTGAAACTTTATAGTTTCCAAACATAATTATTGTTGTTTCACAATAGCTTTTGCAGTTAAAATATTATTTGAATATAATTCCTTACTTACCTTCTTCCCAGACATGTGAAATGTGAAGTGAGAGGTGCTAAACCTGTTTAAGAGACGCAGGAATACACAATAGAGTCTAGTAAGTTTTTAACTGCGAGAAGGGATCAACTAGCGTAAAATGATTAAAACCAACATCGTAACAAGGACAAAGAGTGAGCACCACGGTATTTGAAAATCATAGATCAGTTATGATTGCTTATATTAAAATAATTTTATATGAAATAGCAGAGATTTTGCTTTTGCGTCATAGTACGCGTGTTGGATAGACAATAGCCCCATGGCTTCTTTGGTGCTGACTGGCAGCTCACAGTTGACAGCTGAAAGCTTTGAAAAGTTACCAGACCAAATTATGTATCACTACGCTGATCCGTATGATCTGCAAAACATGTGTTTAGCAGATGTCACTTTATGATGGTCAAAATTAAGGTATATACCTAAATGTTGACTGTCAGAGGTTAGCTGTGAGCTGTCAGTCAGCACCAAAGAAGCCATGGGGCTACTGTACACGTACAATAAACTACACTAATATAATATGTATGATGAAAGTATAGTTGCACTCGCGTTTACTTGGAAAAAGAGGAGGAAACCATTCATTAAATACATCCTCAGTATATCGAATCACAATCCTACCATTACCATCAATCTAGTCCATCATGAAAGTTACGCGTTAGACCATGCGACAACCGATGCGAGTAATTGATTATATTAATATTACTATTGATGAAAGAGCAGAATTAGTAATAATACTAGCTCCACCAATGAGCACGTAAAATAAATGTAAGACTAGTCAAGTCTAGTTCAAGTATTGGAGAAGTTGGGGTTCAAGTCTTGGCCAGGCTTACCTAACGTGTTTTTTTCCTAAATTGTTTCACAAACTCATCATCATAATCATCATCAATCGTGGGTACATTTACTCTAAATTAAATCTTCCTACCCCACTAAATAATTAAAATCTGTACGGGTAGTAAGACACTTACTTTATGGCTTTAGGAACTCAAAAGTGCATTGCTGCCACTTATCCCTATCTGGAGTAGGCCTATCCAGTCCACCTCATTATATCTAATCTTTTTCAGGTTCATTCTAATGCTACTCGTGTAGGTGTTCCTTATGGTCTCCTCCCATTGGGTTATCTAGTTAATACCCTGAACACGGTTACAGATACTCCTGTTCACGCCACAGGTCCTGCCCACCGTGATCTACAGGTCATGATTATCCTAACAATGTCTTGTGATGACTAGAGGGTATATAAATCATAATTATGTAACCTCCTCCAATCTCCAGTAGCTTATCCCTTTTTAGACCGAATATCTTCCTAAGCTTATTGTTTTAGATCACTCTTTATTTATTTTCGTCATGTAGGGTAAGAGACAATTTTTAACAACCATAAAGAACAACTGATAAAATTATTGGTTTGTATTTTTTCAATTTTACATTTTTTTACAGCAGGAGAGAGGCTAACAGCTTATAGTATTTCCCAACTGTATTCTTTTCCTAATTACCAATATAATATCGTCATTGCTAATTAAGATTGTGCCTAAATATTTGAAATCATTAACCAGGTCAAATAATAAGATTTGCTCAGTAACCGTAATCTCTAAATTATAGTACCAACACGTACTCTCTGTGTGATCCTATAGGGCCTACTTAGTCTTTCCAGCGTTCAATTCTAAACCTATTTCCTTACTAGCCTCTAATTTAATGTTTGCTTTTCTTGCCCCACTTTCTTTATTATTACCTAATTAAGCTAAATCATCTATGTATCATAATAGCCACATTATACCGTTTAATATCAACCCTTTCCTACATTATTGCATTACCATAATAGCATACTCTAAAGCTAGATTAAAGAATAATGGGGGAAAGTGCCTCTCATTTTTTTAACTCCGTTATGAATTTCAAAAGTATCTGATAAGTGACATTCAAACCTTTTTAAGAGTAAAAATATAATGTTTAGAGCCATAACTTGCTATTAACTATTTTGAATAACCAACATAAGGGGATGGTGTGATAATAGTGAATTTTAAATAAATGCACCGACATTCTTTTGTGGGTACAATAGTTAAAAATTACCCTTTTTGCACCTGTTTGGAATTGAATACAGGTTTCTCAGTCTAGACTACCTTCTTCTACTCGTGCGACTAATGTTGCTATTCCTAACTTAGCTGTAGGATAGTTTATGTTTGGTTTAAAGACACGTTATTAATCCTCTAGAATAGTGCTACGCTTTGTGACTCTGTTCGTGCTACCTATACCAAAACTCTGACCCCCTGTCATCGTGTTAACATGTTTCAGACGTCCTGTGGCCAACCTTCCTAGCTTGGATCACGTTAATTAATCTGAACACTGGTTAATCAGGTCTAAATAGAACTAGATTCACACATATATAATGTAATTAAAAATAATATCTAAATATATATATATATATCCTTGATTTTTTTTTTAATTTCACTTCTGATGTAAGATAATTGTATGTTTTTAATGCCATTGGAGGTCGTTCATTAAGGTTTATAACATGCTATATAATTATTTAGTTAATTTAACTGGATTTTAAGAGGAAGGCATGTGTTTTGTACACATTAATAGATATAGTAATTTTTTAACATGTACAGTTGTTTCCATTTTAAAAACTCTTAACCAAGATGTCTATTCTAAGGATACTAGATTTAATTTAACACATATTGAACAATGTTATTATTAAAATAAATAGTTGATAAAATAATGATAAAGATTTATGAGAGCTAATCATTAGAAGTATAGTCATTAATTAATGATGAGTTAACAATTCAAATGACCTACAATGAGGTTTAAAGCCGGTTAAAAAATTTAGTAGCCACCTCGGTGGCGTAGTTAGATAACGCGCTAATTTCGTGTTGAACTAGACTTTCAAGGACGGGTAGATTGAGGTTCAAATCTCTCTCCGGTGAAGTGGGGTGGTTTTTCATAAATTGTTTTCCACTCTCCCTCTACGGGAATGCGGGTAAACTCCCTCTATAGTCAACCTTCCCTATTCCTAACTCATTAGCTTTATTAGTATTAAAGCGTACAGCCCGAACGGGTAGTATTATTAACAAGCTTATGCTGGTATGTTTGCACCTCGTCTTACAACTAGTCAGGGTAGCCGTACCTCACTACACTAATGGGATATGGATAATAAAGGCTGAACTTAGACTTAATATATATGTTTTTTCATGGAAGAAGAGTGGGAAACCACTGAGTAAAAAATACACTAAATATACTCGGTCAGTATTTGAACCCTGACCTCCATCATCACTGTCCAACCCTATTATAAGATATTGACGTTCAGTCCGTGGGAGCATTGATGTGGGGGTTTTACAAGTAAAAGAGGTTTAAGTAGAACTATTTTTAACTTACTTATAGCAGCCCTATTACACACTTTGGTGGCCGCATTGTCTAAGGTATCATTTTAGCAATAGACTTTATACTGCTGATGACGGAGAGTTTGGAGTTGGATCATGATTGTGTGGTTTTTAATCAATAATTTACCACTCCCTCAAATCAAATGAAGTTACACTTCCTCTAAATTAAGCCTTTCTCATCCCTGACTCACAAGAGTAATAAGTGCATATGCGTAGAACGGAGAGCAATACGAGGTGATATAAAAACAGCCTATGTCACTATCTATTGATCGAGATCAATTGATCTTTCTTAGATCCAGTTTATGTATTGATTAAATGTATTTGTTATCTAATAAACTAGATACAGTAGATTAAAAACATTATATTTTCATTGGATATATAATAATAATATAAAAACATAAATAGTTGAATAAATTTTTCCTCAATTATATAATTTACAATATAAGCTGTAAATCTAAACTGTTCAATCAGAAAGGAGATAGAAGATCTTAATGTGGCCTTCTAAATTATTTAAGCACCGAATCAATTTTTTCATTAGAAATTTTACTCAGTTGTATGATTTTACCTATTGGGTATCAACAACTTTCATTTTTAATTATTTAAGGACACAAGCTGCTCAAGGTGAGTTTTTAAGGAAATGCAACCTTATCCGCCCGAAGTGGCAAACCACTTGTGAATATTAAATGTTTATAACTACTTGGAATGCCCCTTGCTGAAATTTAGGGTGAATACCGACCTTGAATTTGAGTGACAACTACCAAGGGCCCTAGTTTGCTATTCAAGTTCTTGCCACGAGGACCTTCAAGGAATTATTTAAGCTTGAATACTAACCCCTTAAACTTCCAGAACAACTCTTACAATTTTCTTAAAATTGTGTTGGAATATAAAAATGTCTTTAAAATAATTTTATTGCCGCATAGAATGTTACTAAAGTCTATAAAACTGAACGGACATATCAATTGGCACAGTTGTGTGTACTGGAGTGATTTTAATTAACCAACCTGTTATTTTATATAAAGATTTGAGATCAACGGGAATAACATTTTGGGCAGAAATTTCTTGTAAGAGTTTAATAGGGCCAGCATTCTTTGATGGTACTGTTAATCAGGAAAACTACTTATGTCTTACAAACATAATTCTGGCTTAGTGTTGAGAATGAAGTTGATGTGTACTTTCAGGAGGACGCTGCTCCACCACATTATTGTTTGCGTGGTAGACAATGGTTGGACATGAATTATTTCAAAGGGAGGTGGATAGGAATGAGTGGACCAATTACTTTAATGGCCAGCACGATCCCCAGACCTAATACTGGATACATTTTTTTGTGTGGGATATCCTTATAGATCTTGCCTACGAGAACAATCCCCGAACAATTATTGAATTTAAAAACATATTTCATGACAAATTCAACAAAATTACTGTATACATGTTTCTTACGGCTTTCTTAAGCGTCATTAATAAGAATAATATCTGTCTTGTTATATACATACAACTGGAATATTTTACTTGATAAAGAATATGACTATTTTAAAAAAGAGGGCGTAGCCTTTAAATAGTGCGGCATAAGCAGATCCTTTTTGGGGGATGATTATTGGTGAGTACAAATAATAACTAGTATAAATTAATTGTATTTCACTAAGAAAATTGCTTATTAAGAAGCACTGGTTGAACACTTTACACCTATATATTCTTAGTTATTTAGCATACATAATGAATTAAATAATTACAAAGTTTTAACAGGTGATATAGATAAAAGAATCATTACTATTAACATTTATTTTATTCTAGTGTGAATATTACGTAGGATTAAACAGTAATTTAAGTAATAATGAAAAGTAAGACGTATTAGTTGATTACAATCTCTTACAGTACAAGAGTACAGCCAGAGTAGTTTTTATATAAAAGGCATAACATGTATTATTGCTCTATTTACCCATATTGAAGCTTCCTCATAAGTCGAATTTTGTTTTTATTTTCCTGTTGTATTTCAACTGTAATAACGCTATTAAATTTACCCTGGGTGAAAATATGTTAACTACTTCAAATTGCCTCGGGGTGTTTTTAAGAGTGATTAAATGTTTTATAGAAAACATATACCCAATGGGAGTAATGTATGCTTTTCTAGAAGGTGTAGTATTATTATGAAAGTATGATTGGCTATTTTGTGGACTGCTTCCTTGAAACCCACCATCCCAATAAATTTGTAGTCTATCTTTCAAACTTGATTATTATCAACTAGTAGCCCAAAAGATTTATTTCAACTAAATAATGATAATCTGTATTTGGTTGAAGTTTGCCCACAGTTTTAATTGATTGTAAATAAAATATACATTTCATATGGTATTGTAATGGAATCAAAGTCACTTGTATCGACTGAATAGGCATTTTTGTTTTTGGATGATAATCTCAGGCACTGCCAGTTTATGAAACAATATCGCCCTATAAAAATAACACTAAACATACTATAGGAGTGTAAACCTAAAGAAACATCTGAGTGAACTTAAATTCTCAGAGAGAGGGTTGAACTCCCAAACACGGCCAACCACAGCAGGCAGCTAGAGTCAGTAAACTGGTCTTTACTGCCTCAGGTAGCTTAGTTTGAATATGAAAGTGTGATATTTTAAGTTGTATGTATTCGTTCTAGACCAAGATAAGATATGTATATTATTAAAATAATACCAACTGCTGAGAAGAAAATCTAAAATGTTATCTTTTTTTTTCGACTGAAAATGGTTTATTTTACAATATTTCAAAGCTAGCATGGGGTAAAATAGTTTCCTGTCCTATTAAGCCTTTGTTTTTATGCATATCTATCTCCCAAGAGCATATCATTAACATCATCACAAATGTAATCATTAAGGAACTAAACATATAATAAAACTACGAGATAACATGATTAATACCTGGATATCTGGGAATGTGGACAAAGAATTAATGCTTGTCTAGTCTTATTTTCTGGAGACGAAGAGGTAATGGTTTGAATACGTGAAGTATATACTAAGGTGTTTTTTTTTTTCAGATGACTTCCCACTCTCTCTCCCCCAGATAATGTAAAATGTCCTCTAAATTCTGCCTTCCTCAGCCTTATCTTCTATGTTTAAATATTCAGTTAGCCCAGTCTGGTGGTAAGAAGTGTTTCACCTAACAATGTGCGTCATCAAGTTATAACATGTTTGGCTGCAACTACACATTCTGTCTTTAGATTGAGATTCCAAGGTCCGGTAATTAAAATGATCTCCCAGGATGTGAGAGTGCGTCAACCATGGCCCTCAAGGTCACACTTAAGCATCTGCTAGAAATGAACAAAGCCTCATCGGCATCCAAGGTGACAAGACTCAGACTAGAAATGAGAACCACCACGCTACGCTGCCATCAGTGAACTGGGTCAGCGTGAACAAGTGTGAGTGAACACGTACAAGAGCTACATTTATTATAATTGTCCTTTTTTGTAGGTTTACACGTGATTTTGTCAATCAAATATATCAGAAACATACACCAGCTTATCTAATGAAAATGAGGGTGTCCTCTATCGGTAGGCACGCAGACTAAGATATGTCAAGCTCGTCTGGTCTGGTTTTCCTTTGGCGGGGAGGTTGATGACTATAACCTACATGGGTTTACTGAGGGTGTATTATTCTTAATGGTGCCCCACTCTTTCTCTTAGTAAATGCAGGTAAATGTCCTTGAAATTATATATCTACAACCCTTACCATATTAGCGTTATTAAATGTAGATATCCCAGACTGTTAGTATGATGTGGTGGGAAAATAAACCCATAAATGTGAGGTGCAAAATGTTCTTAACCATGGAATGCTTACCGGGGTGACGTGTCACCCCAATCATAAATATATTTTGCCAACATTTTGTTGAGTGATTGTTGAAATTTCCATCCTTCTAGGTTTTCCTCCAACACACAGATATTTATCCATCTCTCATTTGGCCGATCAGAGTGCTTCCTAGCTGTATACATCGTGTTCCGAGAGCCTTGGGGTGGCACGTCACCCCACGTAAGCAACTAAAGATTAACCAAAATAATTTTAATTCCCTTTAAATTGAAAATTTTTTTGGTTTTAACCAATGTTTTTAATGGCTAAGAATTCATAAAATTAGATTACTTTTTATTAAGATATAACAAAAATATAAAACATTAATATATTCTAAGATCTTTTGTCTTTAAATGAGCAATTAAATTACAGTATACAATTAACTTATATATTTTTTCATTTTTTATATTTTTATGCACATTATGCATTTCCTCCAAAATACCTTCTAGTAAAACATGACAAAAATTTCATGTTTAAATAAAAAAACAGAATGAAAAAAGACATGGGGTGAGTGGTCACCTCAGGTAAGCAACTACAGCTGTCAATAAAGGGTAAACATTCCAGGGTTAATTAGGTTAAAATTTGCTTTAAATAGTTTTTGGATAGCCCTAGATTCAAAAACTAATAAGGAATATTGAAAAATGGAAGAAAAACAAGCTAGTTGTAACTAACACGATATATGTACTAGAAATTTCACATACCTGTATATATCAGAACTACTTAAAAAACTATAAATTGTTTACTAAACAATACTTCAATGGAGGATGATTAATGTACAACATGAGTCAAATATTTGATTCATTTTGTCTTCAAGTTTTGAATTCATGAGATTCTAATAGTGCCACGTTAGCTAACTTATGTACTAACTTCCAACAAATAAGTAAATAGTACCATTGTCCACCATCATCTCTTTAAAGACTCGTAATATAAAACATATTTAAGATAATACCAAACTAATTTAGATGATTACCAACCGATTGTAGTTATAAGCTTGAAGGTAACCTCCAGAATCTTTGTTTATTGTTACATTACAACTTAAACCTATAATACTTGAAAATGGGGTCAATGTGATATTTTATGGGGTTATACATTATTGATTATCCGTTTGATAGGATTTAGTGCTAGCATGGGATTTGACACTGCGGATGCTATTAGCGACTCTTCATACTAAGTAAACAGAATGCGGTTGGTGAAATTTATTTTAAATCACAATTACTTTCCTGCATAAAATATGAGATATTACATTTAGTAATATACATTCTATGTGTGGTAGGTCATTTGAGCTTGAGTCGTCAAAATCAAGAGTATGATCTAAAGCGTCACTGTCAGTGACGTGAAGGTTGTGGTTCAAATCCCAGCAGGGTGCCCTACGAATGTTTTACCTGATGAAGCTTTTCCTTCTTTCTCCATCCGAATGAAACTACATTTCCAGTAAACTCTTCATAACCCATCCTTATCCCATCAGAGTAAACATGGGTATAGTCTCGATGGGTGAGTTAAAATACAAGAAAATACATTGACCCTTATGTTAATACTAAATATATTCTACAATCCCAACAAAATTTATCTCTATACATAATGTAGTAGTGATACAAACAATACGACTTCATAAAGCTGATTTTTGGAAATAGAAAGTAAGCATTTGACAAGGGAAATTATGACTCCCTGGTCAAGATTTATTTAATCAATCTATAATAATTTGAGGTGGGAGACGGTTATACTTCAAGTGGAACGTAATCAATTATGTTTTATAAATTATGGAATATTCATAATTCAGTCGGTGTTTAGTTTTTGAATCTAAACATGTCATTATACTAATTTATATGTTAGTCCTCTTAGTATATAAGAAGTGGTTTCCATGGCCACGCAAAGTTGGTTCCTTGAATAAGATGATTACCTTGTAATGAAATTAAAGTTTTTCACCTGCCTGTGATTAACATTGATTTATATTGGAAATGTGGCAACCTAGCAACTACAATATGTTGCCAAATGCATAGGCCAGAAAAGCGATGGTTTGGGCAACTGTTCCAATCAAGTTAAGCTATCGTCTAGATTTACAGTGTAGCTATAGTGTATGAATGGTTATCCTGTAAATGGTGGAAATAACGTGAACTGGATCTAATCCACACAAAACAGTAGTTCGATTTACTAAAACATTTACTTCCTTTTATATAAAGTAAATGTTATATAACAGTAAATTATAATTAACATTGTTATATTTAGCTTTGTTAACTATTTGAAATACTATACAAATATATTTTCATCTTTGAAATGTTAACATTAGATTTATGATTAAATATTGAATTTGATTATTGTTGGGGAAATAGTTTAAAGATGAGATAGTCCAGTAGTAGTTTAAAGCCAGACGTTTTGATCCAACTGGTCCAACTATGCCAAGGTGAGTACGGCACTCTGTCTGCAGTAGTGGTCAAGGACGCACCTATAAAAATGTGGTTTCAGGACCTATTTTGTTATAACAAGTCTTAAATTCGACTAGGCTTCTTCGTGTAACTGGAACGTCAACAACTCTTCTGTGCGGAGTTTTGTGTCAGCTCTAATCTAGTTGCAAGTAATTGCTTTGCCAGAATTAACAAGTTGGATCGGTGTATAATTAATAGGAAAGAAACTTACATTTAAAACGTATATCAAACGTACACACATCATCACAATTAATGTTCAAATTCAGAAAGCAGGAGGCAATAAGTGATTAATTTCTTTTAAAAAAAAATTTAGGTCTATCGATGCCCTAGGGTGTGAGATGCCAAACTTTTTTTAGCTTTCTCATTTTAATAATTTCATAATTGTATCTCAAATACTAATTAAAATGATGACATTAATCAAACCTCCCCAAAGGAAACCTTATACAGAGCTACATTGCAGTAACCCTATATATATAAAATATTCTAATTTTGGTGTATTATTATCGTATGTATATTTTTACCCTACCACGTCTTACTACCTGCCCAAGCTATTGGCACTCTAGCAAACTAAGGGGATAAGAATGACAAAGTGAGGATATAGAGAAAATGTTCCATAATTTGAGTGAAGAAAGGGTGGTTAATCGATCTAGGAAGATCCAGGACCTCACAGTTATAGTGAAACCAGACCAGACATGATTGACACCTTATATCGCGTTATCACAAAGAGGATTTCTAACTCTTTAACCTAAGTGTTTAGAGGTATCACAGTTTTAAAAAGCTCTCTTTCTTTAATATAAATTTTCCTGACATACTACGTCTACTGGTAAATAACAAAATATAACTTGCCTCTATGGAGTTTGAACAAATTTATACTATAGTCAAATGAATAATTAGGTATAAAATGCCTTAAAGTATTTTATATTAGCTAGACGTTTAAAACATAATATTACAAAACAGATTTATTGAAGTTTTTTATTTCCTATAAAATTCTAATTTGACCTTATAAACACTTACGTTTATAAAACCAAGTAAAATATATTTAGAATACGAAATATTTTTTCTTACAGTATAAATGTGTTGATCCATACTACTTTTATCTCTCAAGACTCAAAACTCAAGACTCAAGACATGGTTTTCCTTAATTTAACTATCAAATCTTTGCCACTGAGTTCTGTAATATTCAGAAGAGAAAGGACTTTTAGTCACGCTTGTACTTCCTGACTCCAAGGGTAGTTCCTAGTCTTAGTACTAACTTGGGATACTGATAAACTAGTGACTATGGGCTTGGTAAACTTGGGGTCGTCAGATATTATGATTAAGATATTCATTTTGACCCTTTCACTTAATCCAGGACTAATAGTTATAATATCACTCAGCATATAACCCGAATGGGTAGTAACACGTGGCGCTAGGAAAAAATAATAACGTCCAGTTCACTTGTGTAATAAATGGGTAGTTATTATCTAACATAAGTATTTTTGCATGGCTATTTTGTTGATTTTGAGGTGATTATTTTTTTATTATTACAAATGAGGGAAGCAACCGTCCAAATATATAGTTATATCAACAATTCTAAAATGGTTTGCAATTTAATATATAATAAAGTCTGTTTAAAGGCGAGCTAACATAACAAATACTTAAAAAATGTATATGTGTATATAGACTTTAAAAATAAACTTGGGATAGGTTCAGTAACAAATACTGCTTCAAGAGATACACAAAATTATTGTAGAGCCATAAACCAATTTTGCTTTAAGGCAAGCTCAACAACATAGGATTTTGATCATAAACCTCATAAACAACTTAAAATTATGAGCTATTCGTGACTATAGAGAGAAAATGTTTTCGACAATTATTGGTGTTCGAGTTGTTTCGGATCGAGGATAATTTTTAGTTCCAAGCAAATCCCCTCGAGAAAATATGTGATCCATATGAATAAAAATAACTCTAATATATTCAAGACAAACTACGATAAGTTACGTTTGTGGTGTTTGGTTCAAATAAGTGATACCTTTTCATGTATAATAAGTCTAGTTACACCATATTTAATGCAGGTTCTTAATAAGGTGAGATTTTAGATTCTAATTTTAAAAATTCTGTTTCACGGTTAACCATAATATATGTAAACACATTTTATAGTCAAGTATTATATTCTTTCCTCTATGCTTCAATATGTAAAGATACTATATTGATAAAAAATCCAATACCTATAAATCGGTATTATTAAACTTAGGCGGTTAAAAATAAGGTATAATTAATTAAAAACCTCTATTTATTAAATTGTACTACAAATAAAGAATAATTCCAGCGCCAGAAAAAAACAATAAACAAAATTGTTTTTTGACACGCGAACATTTTTGTACACACATTGATTTTCCAATTTTATTTTTATATAGTAATTTAAAATCAATCCTGCATAAACGTGAGTCATATAAATAAAAATGTATAAAATCTCAATTATATGGTATTTACAAAAAGCTTCCAAATTAATACCTTGATTTGGAAAATATGCTCAGATAAATTAGCTAAGTTTCCCTTCATCAGACCCAAACTATATTTTGAATTTTGGAAAATAAATATCAATATTATGGTTAACTATTTTAAAGCTTTTAAAAACATGATTAGTTATATAACCAACCTAATGATAACGATTTAACTATTTTTCTCTTCAAAATAGACTACACACACCACGTTATACTACTCGTCCAAGCTATTCGCATATTTACACTAATGCAGAAAGGATGGGGAAGGTAGAATTTAGAGGATCTGTGCCCTTGTTGACGTGAGGGAATGTGGGATATGATTTAAGAAAAATATATACCTCAGTATATCTGGTCGGGATTCAAACTATGTCCTACCCTTCAGCAATAAGCCATATACAGTTAAACTGATTCCTTTTACTCCATGTTCATCAGTGTGAGTGTAATCATGTATACAATGTAGACTCCAAAATACCTTGTATTTCAGTTGTGAAATTTGGTTATTTGTTATGTTTGTATCTTCGTTTTTGCTATTATTATTATAATTATTATTATTACTATTATTTGTAGCTTGTACGCTCTAATATCTATATTGGTATCAGAAACTTTTGTAAGTGGTTTCGTTAGGTCATTAAATCACCAAGCCTAAGGTGTAGTTGTATTGTTTAGATTAGAAACCATATTTGAACGCTTTCGTTTGTTGGGAGCGAGTCGAAACTGTGTAATAGATAAGGTTTTCTGGTTCCTTTGTTATTTCTGAGCTGCGCAGCTCGCTGTCTATTTAGTTTATTCCCAACTTGAAATAGTTGATTGTTCTTGTTTATAGCTCGCTAGAAGTTTCATTAGCCTTATTTAATTTCCTTTAAGACTTCAGCTGCACGATATATTGTGACCCTTGTTAATTTCATGGCAAGTATTAACTTTAATCTTACTTTCTTACAGCTGAACTTCATATATCAATAAAATTATCATAGAATAAATTTGAGAGTGAGTCCCTAATACCCACTTTCTATCATTAGTCTCCTGAGAACCAGGGTAAAGATATAATTTACACATACACAATAATAATTTAATAAACAAAGGTTTTAGTAAACTGTCTCTGAGCTCCTAAATTAATTGTTTGAAAAAAAATTAGTTAAATAATGGAAAAGAAGAGGTAAATCGTAATTTTAACAAAACTAGTGTAATGAAATGATCAACTTAAACCATAATAAGAGATAAACTGTATATAATATATCAGAAACTTCCTGGTTTATCCAATATGAATCTATTAAATTAGACAAGAAGAATGAACTCTTGCATCTATAACACAGAAGGACATACAAACAATTGCAAATGTTTTATGTGTGATAGTTTGAATGAGGTGATTTATTTCCAATATTGGGCTATTGTTATTTTATTTTATTATTTTAATTTGTTGTGTTGACATTTAATAATTGCTTTGTATCTATCTTGTGCACTTTCTACATGTATATTGTTTAAAATCTGTTATTTTTTGGTTGTCTGCACTTAATGGGAGAGATATTAGAAATAAAGTATTCAGAGGAAATGTACCTTCATTTACTCAGAGGAAATGTACCTTCATTTACTCAGAGGAAGAGTGAGAAATCTTTTAGGAAAAACCTCCCCCAATTCACCCAGCCAGAGTTCGAATCCAAAGATCTCTGTACCATAAAAAACAAAATGTATGAAATTGATGTTTGGTTCACGTGCCTAATGATTCTGTTAAACTAAGTCAATAATTATTTATAAAAATAGAATATATTTTAATACCTATTCATATAAAAAGTAACATTTCTTTAATGTAACAAATTAATTTTAAAACAATGATAATATGTATTTTAATTGGTTTCTATTATTGCAAAGTGCATTGATCACAAATTTTTCAAGTGCACTTTGGTGATCGCATAGTCTTAGTCGTCACTCTCGCAATAGACTGGGCTGCCAATAACAGCGAGATCGGGACTATAATCCTGATCGAGATTACTGAGAGTATTTTCTCCAACATTGTTTACCACTCTACCTCCACGAAAATGAGGGTACACTTCTAAATTAAACCTTATTCAACCCCAGCCCAGTAGCGTAATTATTACATATCGCACTACCCAAAAGGTAATAAGACACGGTGCAAATAAAAACAGAAGGACTTTTAAAAACTGTAGTGAGATTCCTGTAAATTTAAAATTATTTCAAGATTAATACATTTTTAAGTTTGTACCTTTGATCATTTTAGTTAAGAACACATGACTTTATCAAAAGCGATAGCGTCCTTATCAAAAATCATAAAAGTTTGGATAATTATTGTTACATATTTGATCATTATTATAGTTAATTTCTAGGGTTATAATATGCTAGATATAAATATACTAGGTTTTGGTTGGTTGACATTTTAATAAAAATAAATAGGGTAAGATAATTTTAATATTAACGGCAATCACAGGCCTTGAAGACCACGCGTCGATCCACCTGTGCCATGTTTTGTACTGAACCTCTCTCTACAATGATGTATAGATGTTTATAAATATCTACCAATGAATATTTAAATGAGGATACAGTTACAATCTTTTGATTAAATAGTTTGATAATTATTTTACTGGATGAATTATATTTGTATATGTGAACGTAACTAACCATTGACCAAAATATTTAAAAAGCTTAATCTGTTTTGGATCGGTCATTACTGGTCAACAAAACCAAATATGTAGGCCAACTTAATTACATTTTACTAATAGAGAAATATGACCTTATATACGCTTAAATATTATCGTTATGAATAAAAACATTTCAAAATTCTTATTTGCTTTAAATATGATTTTGTTAGGACCCAATTTCTAAATTGATATTTGTATACTGACACTGTAAACTATTTTTATAGATATGAGTATTTATTGAGTGAAGCTTAATTATTATGTATTGAGCGGTAATCATGACTATTAAAACTGTTTAAAACCTTTGTACACTCGTAACCTATTTTATTTGGAATGCAGAAAAACTATAATAGTTTATAAACGCTGTCCTAATAAATTTGTGTAAAATTTGTATCCATATATTTTTAATTAACTATATTTAAATGGTTGGCCTTTCTTAGATACAATCTGTATATTGTATTTTAAGTTCTAAGATTTTTATTATTGGTTAGTTTTGCATTTAAAATAAATAAAGATCAATATTTGTGTTAAATTTCAGTATCCCAAAGTAATTGTTTAAGAGCTTTAAGTAAATTAATATGCTAGTTAATAAGGGCCACTTGAGATCTATTTATTGATATTTTATCTTTGAGTTATTGTCTTAAAAACAATCTAAGTTTTAATATGACTGCTTTTTAAAATTATATTTAGATTTCTAAATTATTACCTACACCTCTGTTAAAGTGTGACAATGTTTAATAAATAGAGATTGATAGTTTATGTTAATATTTACCGTCAATTATCACCAATAAACGATTTTTGTAAGTGTACTAAATCCTGTCTCGGTCTATATGAAGGGCTGGAAAAACATAATTGTGTTTTAGGTATGTATAAACATATTATTATATTGATATGGATTAAGTTTGTTAAGATCATTCAAAAAAATATAATGTTATAGTTGAATCTTTCATGTGGTTTGTAATAGTTTTGCTAAGTGTTCCGACCCATTATTTATTTAAATTGTAATACTCTTCTTAGTGCAAAATTGTGGATTAAAGAAGAAATATATAAAAAAAAAGCTTGTTTTCTGATTTGGCTCTTTTGAGTTATGTCAAGACCAACATTTATTCTAAATAAAAATTAATTTGTATTATAATATAAATTTTACACATAAACAGTTATAGAAAAAGTCATATTAAAAAGGCTAAATATTTAAAAATAAATTTTTTAATCATCTATAAAATATTCTTAAATGTGAGCTTTATATTTAAAATACTAAACATGATTTATGTTGGACTGCCTTCTTAGATTTGATTGAAATGGAAAGTATCTTAAATATTATATTTTATACTCATCTGAACATTCATGTGAAAAAAAAGTCCAGTTAATTTTCATTTTTAGACTATTGTGAGTTAAAGACTTACTTGTGCTGACATAGTAACCTGGTAAATGATCATAAGTAGTGGCCAAAGAGGAAAAAGACCACCAAATGCAGAAAAGCCTGAGATTCAGTTTGACTAGAACCAAGGATATATCAAGTTGTGGAGCCCTGTCACCCGTGCACCAAGTATATACCAATGAGAAGACCTCACACCACTGTTACATTTCACTAAAACGCATGAATGTTACATGAGCAAAACAAGCGTGAGTTTGGCACAGTATTGTTTCAAGCATACGATCGCTCTCTGGCGGACGAAGGTCGTCATCCTACAGGACCGGTTTTTTTAAAAAATTCATTTTATTAAGATAAGTCTTTGTGAAATATAGTGAACAAACTTTCTCATATACATAAGTAATCTACTAATACCATATGTAGAGTTTTAAAATTTTATTTGGCATGAATATAAGATAAAATACTTACATTTAAAATTATATTTGATTTCTGTAGCATCTTACGAGCCATATGAAATATATGATTTAGGTTTGCAAGTAAGTTAACTATGATCAGGAACAAGATTTTTATGACCTTAAAATATTCAAAAAAATATCTATAAAATTACCTAAAAATTCTAAGATATTAC
Organism: Timema shepardi; assembly: GCA_902151425.1. Taxonomy (NCBI): domain Eukaryota; kingdom Metazoa; phylum Arthropoda; class Insecta; order Phasmatodea; family Timematidae; genus Timema; species Timema shepardi. The sequence goes on along the minus strand of CABFVX010002249.1, from coordinate 21,127 downwards.
TTTAAATTTTCAAAAAAAATGGCTAGAGTTATTAATTCATTGAAACGACTCAAAAATATCTTATAATGACTCAAAGATGTCTAAAAACTACTGTAAAATGACTCAAACCAAGAAAATATTACCCAAGATTTAAAAATGACACAAAGTGACGAAAAAATTACTTATAAACTATACATTCCTACAGCAAGAGGATCATGAACAGAGTTTATGTTCTTATGGGCATTGCATTTGATGGACCAAAACAAAATGACATGTCTTCAAATCCTGGTCATGGTGATGAGCATGGTATGGTTAAGAGATAATGTTTCCACATCTACGTGGATGGAAACTGGGAAATCACCTAAGAAAAATTGTCCCAAAAATACTCAGACGGGATTCAGCCCCTGACTTTCACGTAATCAGTTAACTAAGTTATAGACTGCTGCCTTTCAGTGTAAACAGAGTGTACATAATTTCACCAATAAAAAATTGAAATTATTTATTTTGTTTGATACAGTTATTTCTAATTCTTCTAATTTGGGTTTTACCTTGTTAATATGTTTGCAATTGAATCAAAACTGCTTTCTTATTTCTTTTTGAAAATAATTATTGTTTCGACTATTTCATGCGATAATTTTAAAAATAAATCTCTTTTGGTGACAACAATATATGTATCATATACTAATAAAATATATAAAGTAATCTATATGATAGAATGTTTGAAGTGTTAATTAAATATAATTCCTATGAGGGTAGTTTGCTATCTTACAACGCATGTGTATCAATATTGAATGAAGAAACTAAATAAAGCTGAAACAATTTGATTAGATCATTAATGTTGCCGTTTAAGATTTAAAGCCAATCGAGGCCTATAAATACAAATGTATGTGTTTTACCAATACAATACCTATTTATGATTGAATTATAGATACATATTAACACTATAATGCAATCTCTTTAACTACATGTGCGCTAAGTTTGCACTTGAATTGGTGGACATGTAGACTAAATGTTAAGCTCATATTGTCTGGTGGGTTGACAATGACTGAAAGCTTGGTTTTGAATCGAGTCTTGGTGTGGTTAGAATTTGTTTTATTTGTTTAAAAAATACCAGTTTTAACCCCTCCCTTTTTACAAATGTGGGTACACTAGATTCTACCCTTCCTACACTTTTCAAAAATAGAGTTATTAAATATGGATGGCCTGGATGCTCATTGAGACGTGGAAACTAATAAATATACCTTGCCAATATATTTGGAAGCGATCATTTGCTAGCTGATTGATAAATACAAAAAATTTGTTAATTAAACTTTTGAGATAAAATATCTGTGATCGTTGCTTTAGCGCTTTTTAGGGTGGTTCACACATTTTTAATTACTCTTGACTATTCGGAGAGCTAGGTATTATTATCGTAAAAAAGAATTAAATTTAGATTTTAATAGAATTTGATAGATATCTACGTTTCATGCATGACTCCCTGAAACCAAAAAAGTTGTTTTCACTATGCGACGTATCTATTTGTCTGTCTGCATCTCGGTATGGAGCCGATACCATTTCACTGAATGGGCTAAGATTTTGTATTCAATGTTATCATAAGTTTCCTTTGGGGAGCTTTTCTAAAAATATATCTGACACTAAATTAAGGGTAGTTTACTGAAGAGCAAAAAGAGAAATAATCAATTTTCTTGAAATGTGCTATGACAATTTTGATAAAATTGTGTATATATGCAGAATGTAACATTAAAATATAATTATTTTTTTCCGTGAACAATTTTTTTAGGGTAGTTTACGTAAGAGGAGATTTCCCATTTCGATCATATCTCCGCAACTATTTTAAATAAGAAATAACTTATCATTGGAAACATTTAGTACTGTTAAATATAAAAGTCTTTTTTTAAATAAATTTTTGTAACACTAATAATTTCTGAGCTCCAAGAAAATATATTTAAAAAAATGTATATTAGTATTTGAAAATGAAATTGATTGCTATGCTCTTTGATGGATGGTGCATGTTCCTGTAACAGTGTATATTATATCAGTTATGCTCTTTGGTGGGGTGTTTCTACAACAATGCATAATATTTCTCAAGTGTTTTTGGTTGCTGACTCTATTTTAAGATAAAAGAGAAAGTCATTGCAGGAGTAACGCCTTAGACCATACTGCCATCAAAGCGGGTAATAATATATATTATATGTTAATTATTCAAATCTTGAGTTAAAAGCTACAGTAAACCCACGGCTTCTTTGGTACTGACTGACAGTTCACAGCTGACTTCTGACAGTCAAAATTTAGGTATATACCTAAATTTTGACCGTCAAAAGTGACAGCTGATAAACACATGTTTTTGCAGATCATTTGGTTTGGCGTATGGATACATCATTTTGTCTGGTAACTTTTCAAAGCCATCAGCTGCCAGTCAGCACCAAAGAAGCCGTGGGGCTACTGTATATATTGACAGAAAAATCACCAAACCAGAAAGGCTTTAGAGAATTTCATAGGCCTACTACAGAAACAGGAACTATGAGATAGAGTGGGTGGTAACCATCTTTTTCGGAACTTGGAGCACATAAAACATTAGTTCCCATTTAAACCTTGAATTAAACGTTTATTATTATAACAATCTTTTTTCGTACAGATGAGCAGCAGAATTGTGTATACATCTTGCCTTCTTAATCTTGTAGCTATATCACTGTTTCACTTGTAGTTATTAAACGCGAAGGTCGGCCTATTAGTGGGAAACCAAATATAATATCTCAAATCAGTTGATGCCAAATGGATGGTTGTTTCTTCAAAGCCCATGTGCTACTAGATAACTTTTATAAGGAATCTAGATCTTCACATAGACGTTCTTTATTCAACTTGGTTTTTAAAGATACATATCCAACTTCACATTGTCTTTATTTCAAGCGGGGTCGGTTAAATTGTTTGGCAGTCATTATTTAAGTTGTACTGTGAATGATATCACTGGAAAGATCTGACATAATTCTATAATTTATGTGTCATGCACCACGGGTTGCAAAAATGGAACAAAAAAAGGAGAAAGAAACGTCTTTACTCTTTTGAAACATATACAAGATTATCTATGCATTTTTTTACTATCTCTACTTAAGGCGGGGATCTTGAAGACGCGAGGAAAGATATAAGTGTTTATGCGATTTTTATATCAAAACTTTTTTTTATCAAAATAAATAGATTATTTTGCCCGTAGAAACATAAAGTTAAATAATCTTCAAATGATAACCTCAACAGTTGTTGAATATCTGTCAAGGTTCTCTTGAAATTTAATGTCACTTTTTCTCTTCATTTAAAAAGTTTGTCATTTAAAGCCTCTAAGCTCATGACATAATTATATTAAACAACTGTTAATATCACCATGTGAAGAAAATTAAACTTTATGTTTGTACTGAAACGATTTTTATTTTTATGTTGGCCAACAAATATTTTGCCATAATAACTGCAAACAAACTGGCCTTTCCTCGCGTTCCCTATATCAGTGGGTGTATCATCTATAAAGCTCATCTAATCTGGTTTTCTGGTAACAAAATTTGGGGTTCTAAAACAGGTCAGGTGTTCTGAGGATGAGTTTCCCAGAATGGTTTCTCTCTCCCCCTCCATGCAAATATAGATACATTTATTTAAAATTCCACCATAATCATCCCTCTTTTAGAACTATAGTCAACAATATGAGTGCGAACAAGACGCTTATTATAGCTGAACTGTAATGTAGAATTAATTGCACTAATAGTTTGATAAATTTATAATAATAAAATATAGAGTTAATTTAACTCTTGATGTCACATTCGAGCTGCGTTTTACATTATGTATACGTAATAATTATGAAATAATTTGTAAATCTAATCATCTCTTACCCACAAGGCTAGTTTAATGTTAGCCCCCACCAAATAAAATCATGTATAGAATAAATAATAAATTAGGGTCATAGTTGAGGGGAACTAACAACATAACCCGAATTCAGGCGGTTCCAGATTAATATGCTAGTTGTTTTCGACCTACATATCTTAGTAGGTATAACACCAAAAACTACGTAATCTCTCTGTCCAGCCTGGCAATCAGTGGATGCCACCTTCACCATACACTTCTCTCACGGCTTACTCAAAAGTGACAACAAAATAACAACCGTTTATCGGATAGAAATCACGTACGAAAGGTAATAAATTTATCTTGGCCTCTCTATTGGAATTTATACACGTGTGTGTGTGTGTGTGTGTGTGTGTGTGTGTGTGTGAGACAATGGTGTTAAGGCGGTATCTTGTATAAAGCACATTAAATATCTCTAATGCCGTCTATCAGCCAAAGCTAAAACACCTCAACAGCAAATAAGGTTTAAAGGGTTCACCAATCTCCAGGTAGATACTCGTATCAGCACTGTATAACATACACATGTTGTTGGGGGGGGG
>CABFVX010002249.1:0-16632 GCA_902151425.1 Timema shepardi | reverse complement strand
GTGAAGTGTCAAGGCGGATAGTGCGAAACTTTAAGTGGCAGCTCTTACAAGAATACTATATACATAAAAAAATAGATAATACATCTTCTCGGCAGAGGTATTTTTTTGTGAATTTTGACATATATTATCTTAAACCACGTGTACAATGTATCAATGACAATAATTGACTATTTAATATAGAATACGTTTGTTTTCTATCTAACTTGATCACACGGGAAAATATCAATACATAAATTCAAATAGACGTTAAAGAATGCCCGTAAATCTGAAGTAAAATGGACAATTATTGGACTTCAGTTTTTATGATAGTTTACCATTCACGTTAGTAGGTAAAATTTTTAAATGATATAACCATTAAGTATTTAGACAAACTGATGACTAACTTCTCCATTCTAAGAAATAACTTATCGCCCTAAGCCACAGTACTATCAGCGTGGATAGCTCCAAAATCAATAACCCTGTGGGGATGAATATTTGCATATTTATAATCGGAAATGTAAGGATGTGAAACTTGAGATTTGTTTTAATACTTTTGAAAGTAAAACGTCATAGACTGCTTGAACGCCAGTTCATATGGATTATAAGTTAAAACATGAAACGTAGAAAGCTGAAATTTGGCATAGGCTTACCTCTTCAAGGAAACCTTAAAGAGTTTATATTTCAGAATGGTTTTTTTTTTACAAATAATGAACTCAACCACTCAAACTACCAACTTTGGTGGTTGGATGATCTAAGGGAGACGTGTTAAACTTGTTTGATGACGGGATACATTGGAAATTAAAAATTTAAAAGGCTGCATTTAAATTGTTTTAATATTTTCTCATACTTATCACAATAAGAAAGATAATCTATTATTTTTACCAGAGATTGTTGTCCTTTTATTTGTAGCAATAAAATTGGTCTTGAAAGGGTTCGCTGAAGACACTTTAATTAATGTTTACTAATATTGTTCCGTGGGTCGAGACCTTTAGGTTTTTTTATACATTATAATATATGAAATAATATAGGTATGTACTCCCAAAATTGAATATAATTAGTGATGAAATTGACCCACTTTTGAGAATTGATCCCGGTTGATAAAAAGAGGATAAATTTAGTACGACCACTCTACACAGCCGATTTCCTCAAATTATGTCAATTTCTCAAATTTTGGATTTATAAGATGTTTATAACAAAAATAAAAATATGTTAGCACTACATGTTGGTACATCAAAATGTTCATGGGTCGCACACAATCAGTAATAGGGCTTCAAGCTTGATATAGCTGGTCATAAGTGCCATTTTCACAATAGACTGGACTACCGAAGATGGGGATATATTGGTTCAAATCATATTCAGTTGTACTGAGGGTAGATTTTCCAATATGGTTACACACTTTCCTTCCACATATATTCAGATAAACTTCCTCTAAATTCTTCTTTAATCATCCCTTTATATTAGTGTAATCTCTTTTAAAAATATTTGTTTGCGTGTTTGTTTGTTTGTTTGTTTGTTTGTTCTCGATAAACTCGAAAACCACTTATATTGACGAGTATTAATTTAATTATTCCTTATACCCTAGAAAAGACAAAGGCTGTATTTTATAATTTTAAAAACCAATAAAATTGATTGTTCATCAAATGCTCTGTCCATAACCTACTATTCAATTTGACGTAGATTATAAAATACATTTATTTCTTACTTACTTAATCGCCAAATCAACTTCAAATCGGGGAATGCCAGGTCTCCACCGTGGTTCGGATTCCACGTTAAACTGTAGGTCCTTCATTTCATCTCACAATCACCCTACCATTACATAATCACCCTACCATTACACATTAGCGTAAGTGCGTATAACCCGAACGGGTAGTAAGACGCGGTGCTAATAATAATAATAACTTCAAATCGAAAGTGTAATCACATAATATATTTCAATCTTAAATCCAAGAATAAATTAGGATATGGTTAGGTTGGATGATTCTTATTCAAATTATTAGGAAATACGTGTTTTTTTTCATATATAAAATATACACATAGACCACGTTCCACTATTTTATTTTATTTGAGATTACATATATAAAGATAGATATTCTTACAAATAAATTACTTCTACCATAAAAAAGAGAGTATAATCATATAAATAAGATATAGTGTATCTTTCTGTGTTAACAATTTAACTTCAAGACCAATAAACTTTACAAAGGAACTTGGTGATAACTAAAGATATACAACTAGGGCGTAATTATATATATATATATATATATATATATATATATATATAATTTACCTTTAATAAGAGTATAATGATTTAAGACATTTGACTGCCAGTGCGACTTGCTCCAAAACCGACATCCTGGAAATATGATTCGTTGCAATAGTATTGAAGGAAGCCAAAGAGAATGAAATTTAACTTAGAAAAAAGTTTTATAAAGTTTTGTGAGACTGACACCCCCATTACTTGATCACAAATATGGTTAAATCAAAATCAACATATAAAATAAAAATACATGTTATAAAACTATATCGAAGACTGGAAGACGCATAATCGTTTGTACCGTAAAAAAAAGGTTTTTATTATTGTTCGCTATCACTGTTTATTATAGTAGTGACCTGTTTGATACCCATGATACACCGAACACTTGATGTGACTCTATAATATACTTGTTAAGAAAATGTGTTTAATCAGTGGTTACGTGAAATAGTCTAGCTTTGATTAGGTCAGGATTCAAATTCCAGTTTAAATCTCTGAGAGAATTTAAAAAAATGTGTGGCCATTAGAATTACTGATTTGAAGGAATTTTCAATAAATTAGATTAAATTAAAGGTAAGTTATTATTTTTATCACAAAAATACTATTGTTTTATATAATAAACTTGCTAGTACCATTATTGAACGATATATAAATAATTTGTATTTCCTGAGTTTAGTTAACAAATTACTTTTGTACGGAAGCGTTGGCAATGCACATCCAGAAACCAGGATAATCTTTATGTTGAAATATTGTACAAGCATGGTTTTAGTTTAACCTAGTAATCAATTAATTTCTGAAATATTATTCAAAATAACAGAATATATTACTTATCTAGTTGAATTAACCATGATCAAAATAATCAAAGCTTTTAATTTAACTTGTTTCTTGTTGGCACGTCTCACTATCCATTTAGTATCTACGCATATGTACTAGTTATGCCAATTAGCCAGGAATAAGGAAGCTTGGGTATATGCACGAGGAGATAGCGTAAAACCGTTTAGAGAAAAACAGCCTTAGTAGTCTCAGTAGAGATTTTAATCCCATTATTCCGGTTCTTATTTGGCAGTCCAGTTTATTGAGAGAGTGACACCTTTGGACCGCACTCAAATTGCGGAATAAAGTATACCTGTCAGCCTGTACACATGAGTTTAGGAACAGCCTGTAATCACAGTCAACTCCTAGTCATTAACCTAACAAAACCTAACCTAAGCTAGCCTAACATAACCTAACATAAACTACCTTACCTCAATTTTCCATTTTGAACATAGTCACTATAAATGTAATTTTTACTCAGCAGTTTGAATGAGTTGTCCCGTAATTCGTGTGCTCCCGTAATAGTTGTTCCGCAATTCGTGTGCACAATTCCTTAGATCATTCGACTGCAGAAGAGGGGTAAGATTGAATATTACCAAACAATCAAAAATGTACTTTTCAAATACTTAAAAAAAAAAAAATTGATTTATTTAGTTAATTAAATTGTGTTGATTGTTTACTATTATTTTGAATTGTAATGACATAGTAATAAAACAAAGTTAAATATGTATTTAAGAAACTATATTCACAAAATCTTTATGAAACAACCCGCCTCGGTGGCGTAGTTGGTCGGGTGAACTGGGGGTGGTTTTTCCTAAATTGTTTTCCACTCTCCCTCCACGCAAATGCGGGTTCACTTCCTCTAATTAAACCTTCACAATTCCTAATACATTAGAGTAATTAGTATTTAAAAGCGTATAACCCGAACGGGCAGTAAGACATGGTGCTAAATATTATTATTATTTATGAAACAATATTCACAAAATCTTTATAAAACAATTATCTAAAAATATTAAATATATTATATATTTAAACATTGACTTTATCTGATCAGCAGTTATTCTTGTTTCTTCGACATTCACTTATTTGGTGGCAGACGATATATTTGTACCACCCGCGTGAAGCATGCTTGGTAATTTTTATTATTCTAGCTATCAGGTTCATTGATCTAATGTTGGCTCGTTTCAGTGCCGAATCGCAGCCTTCTCACTTGCTCAACTTGTAACCTACGCCAGGAACTATAAAAGGGCCGCGAGATTATCTGATTCTAGACTTGCTTTTGGTGAGCTGGACATTTTGGGTAGACTTAAATACAATATTATAAAAGATCGCATTGAAGAAAACCCATAAAACATACACGAGGAATTGTTTTTATAAATGTATATGTTTTAAAATGGAGATAAGCTATTGTAATAATTAGATTAGATTATTTTATTGCCCACACAATAAAAAGGGATTGGCAAGTCGCCAACTAATTGGAAATTGAGCTTAAATGTCCTTGATATGTATTGTTTTATTATTTATTTTTGTGCACTTGGTTCAAGAGGGATGGATATTAGTAATTTATAATGAAAGAGCAAAAATTCATCAAAAATAACTATTGGTCTATATTTTACTTCTAAATATATTGCGAGCCTAATGACTTGGGCCCCCTTACCACTGATTAAAATAGTTATAAAACCAAAGCAAATAAAAAGTAAAATTTGGCATAAACCATATAAACATATTCTACGGTTTTACATATGTGGAGAATATATTCTGAAAATTGAAAAATGACACCTGGACACGGGAATCGAACCCGGGAACTTTGGCTTAATACGCCAATGCTCTGCCTACTGAGCTATCCAGGAATAGTCAGTCACATGTATAGGGTCATTCGTCACACATATTTTAAGGCAGAGTCTATGATGGACGTGCGGAATTTTTTTATAGCACCACGTCATATTAACAGTTCGGGCTACATGCTCATGTACTAATTACGATAATGGTATTAGGGGTTTGGAAGGTTATATTTAGAGTAAGTGTATCCACATTTGTGAGAATTATAGAAAATATTACTCATTTAGTTGAATTAACTACGATCAAATTAATCTGAGTTTTTAATTTAACTTTTTTTTTGTCACTGCTTCTCAAATCCACGCATATGTACTAGTTACTATAATGTGATAGGGATTTAAAAGATCTTAACTCGATTTGAAACACTTATAAGCACCTATAATTTATAAACAAAATGTAGGTTTCATTTTTGATCATCTTTAGTATTACCATACACCATATATAAACATGCAAACAGAAATGTCCGTCTTTTCTCATTTTGTTTGGTAGTGACAGGAAGGTTCAAATACCACCCAAGTGTACTCGACGGTTTTTCCTAAATGGTTTCTAATTCTCTCTCTGCATAAATGTGGGTACATTTTTCTAGGTTCTACCTAAGTTTTCTCTACTCTACCAGTATAAATACGCAAATAACCTGCAGGATTGTAAAACGTTGTGCAATTTAGAAATGCCAAAGATATTCAAGGTAAATTCTGGTATATTTGATGCTTTAAAATTAACGCATTATATTCAACTATACTGATTAAGGTTAGTTTATTCTATTTATAGCTACCAGTCAATAGTGCCAATGTTTTAAAAGTAGTCTAAAATATTTCTGTATATTTTAAAAGATTCACGACAAAATTTAACCTAAAGTGTTTGCTTTATTTATGTCACCTTTTGTATAGACAGAAACACACAGTACATACAATATTTACTTACTACGTTATTAATATAATTTTTTTTAAAATCCTTAGTAACTCCTATCTACCAGACCCAGGTTGACCAAAATTGACATAAATTATTAATTCCGAATTAATTTATCAGAACGCACCAAATTTGGGAAAAAACACAATATTCCCCTATAGTGTAGTAAAGTTATTCCGCTTTAGACCATGTGAATTGTTTTAAAGTCATTCCAAACATTTCCATACAATTTCTACTTCATAATTTGTAACAAGTATTCCCTTTATACATGATTTATTAGCTATTACTTTGCTTAAGACAACTTTAACCAGACATAATATGCGCGAAACTGGTCCAAGCTGGAAAAGAAAATTAATTGAATAATATTTTATCAAAACTAGGTGGGTCTATAGACCTTTTATATTCTTTGGCATCATAAATATAGGACTTTGGTGCTGGCCTACTATTATGTACTGTACCTACTAATAATGTCCAGATTTGGATGATATTTAAAATTTTAATTTATGTTTTATGAATGTAACTAAGTAAATACAATACTTACTAGGATTAATTTTTGTCTGTAACATATTTCAACTAGGCCAGGAATAGCCGCTATATAATTCTAGGATAGGTGATTTAAACCAACCTTAGCATACACATAATATGTACTGTACATGCATTTAGCATCGCGTTTTGCTACCCGTTCGAGCTATACGCTTAGGTACTAATTATGCTAATGGCTTAAGAATTGGGAAGGTTGAATTTAGAGAAATTGAACTCGCATTTGCGGGGAGGGAAGGTGAGAAACCACTAAGGAAAACCATCCACAGTTCACCTGACCGAGATCCAAACCTCAATCTTCCCGTCCTTGGCAGTCTAGCTCGCTAGTGCGTTAGCTAACTAAACCACCGAGGCGGTTCTTACACATAGTATCCAATAGTAAATGATAATATTATATCAATAGCATTTAAATGTTTTTTTACAGTACAAATAAGCTTTAGGGAGAGGGTTAGTATTAAGGTACTGTAGAGGAATTAAACGTAACTATGTGTTTAGATAGCCGTGGAGACTAACATTGACTCGATCAGGATCTTAACACGAGATGACCGGGAAATACACCAATGCATTATAATTTAAATAAGTTATTAAAATAAAAATTAATGATTAGCTCCTTTTTATAAATAGTAAATATCCTTTCCGTAAAGTCCTAAGAGGGCTTACCAATATTCTCTCGTATATAATTTATTAATGCACGCTTATGTTAACATTAAACAAAATATGGTTATAGTAGTTATTTAAAAGCATTAATTATTTTCTCATTGATTTCTGTTCATTTTTAGGCGATTACTTTTAAGCTATTGTTTATATTGTATAGTTAACTATTATATGTATTATGTAAGTTGTCTTGACGCTTTATAAGACCAGGGTTGAAACTGTGAAACATTTGTTTAATAACATAACCCTAAAGAAGGACTTTGATTAAATAATCTTTGGCTAAATTTAATTTAAAATTGTTTATTTAATATTAATATCCATTTTATATAATAACACCAGTATTTCTTAAACTGAGACTTTATAGAGTGGCACCCAATATTTAAATCATGCTTTACTGCATCCTATTATTTCTCATATGAAAGAGAATAAATATAAACAAAATCAATGTACAGATATACTTCTTGACTAACTATTCATTAACATATGATATACAAGTTCTTATTAGTATTTAGGTAGGCCTAATTGTTAATACTATTAATATAACGATTGAGCAGGCTAGGTAACAACGAGCATTGTGCTATATATCAAATTGGCAGCCAATACAGGAATTCTTTGAAGCTAATATATCCATATACAATTTATTCATGTAAGTTCAATAATAAAGATATAATACTTTTTTTTTAAATTATTTTATTGTCATGAATATAAAATTTCTTGAACCTCAATTTGGTTTTCCGTACGTCTCACTACCATTGTAGGCTATAACATTTAAATATACTATGGTATAAGGATGAGCAAAGTAGAGTTTTAGAAGAAATTAGTATATAGTTTGATGGAATGTCACAGGAATGTTACTATTTGCTATTAATTTTTAATGTGAACATCGTTACCTTTTGCGATATAGTGCGGAAATACTAATTTAAAATTTTATTTTATACACCAGGTAATTTTATTAATGTCCCTTAAGTCTCACTCTAGAGTAAGTAAATTGGTTATCGTATTATATTGAGACGCGTCTTAAAAATGTCTAGTGAATTTTATTCTTTGTATTTAATTATTTTATTTATTGTATTCAAATACTATGCTCATCAGGTACATTTTCCCCCATATGGATTTTATTGGGCTTTTAATTATTATTGTAGGCCCTACAAGTTTTCAATGAATGCTTGGTGAAGGCACGTCACAAAACAAAATTACGTCCAAAGCTTATGTTTTCTGATTTTATTGTGTTAAAAGCTACCCGAACAAGATTGAAATAAATTATCTAATAAATATACCTTAGATACAAAATGAGGAGTTTTCATTGTTGAAACATGATAAATCTCAGATTTCTACGTAATTATTATTATTATTATTATTATCATCGCGTCTTACTACCCGTTAGGGTTATTATACGCACTTACTCTAATGTGTAATGGTAGGGTGACTGTGAGATGAAATGGAGGACCTACAGTTTAACGTGGAATCCGAACGACGGTGGAGGCCTGGCATTCCCCACATTCACAAGATTTCTTGTCAGAGGTGAAGGTTCTACGTAATTATACTATATTTAAAGCTATCCTTACCACTTGCTACGTAGTCTACATTAGTGTCATGCTAAACATAGATATAAGATTATTAAAAATATACTGGGAAACTCACCCTAGATTATTTCTTTGTTTATATGTTTGAATGACCTAAATTGGTGTGAATGCCTACTATGTGATCCTTGGCTTACAACGGTCTAGCTAGTCTCTTAATGTAACGGTATAGGTTGCGGTTTGACGTCAGTGGATCTTGAGGATTAAGTGTTTTATATTACTCGATATAAAAGACGCGTTCCTTTCTGTAGTTTATTATTTAACTGGACCAAATACGTACACTGACTCTAATATGCTCTGATCCTCCATGTTTGGGGGTTTTGACTCGTGCCACCTGGCCACATATGGGTAAACCATATCCCTTTCGTTCTCCACTTAAGCCATGAGTACATGCAACTTCTCTGTAGCGTGTTCAAAAGTCAAGTCTCTGAGAGAAATAAAACTGATCCAACTAGCACGCTCGCTCAGTACTGTGAAACTCACCTGCACCTATAAACTTTGTGAAGGAGGAACTAAGGCAAGCGTGACCATAACGTCACTTATTCCCCGATACCACTCAACCCACAGAAAAAAAAGATACCTTACCTGGTAGATCAGATTAAAAAAACTTAAATTTTTCACGCCTTTCTGGAATAATATCAATACTAACTTATAATAACAAAAAAATATGATCACGTCTCAAAAGAACAACCAGACGTTATTTCGGTGTCCCACAGCTCCCGAGGGATGTACCCAATTACTCTACTTATAATAAACCCATAAACAGCCATTTAAAGATACCCCTTGAATATAAAAGTTCAATAAGGATCCGATAAAAAAAGCATGTATACAAACAATTTTCCATGTTTTCGAAGGAGTAAGGTGTCAGACTTCTGTGCTGGGAGTCCGGGGTTCAATCCTCGGTCCCGACACAGATTTGCCAAACCCTTTTTTCCCTTCTGTCAAAACGTGTATTAATCACAACTTGTGAATGTGTGGAATGCCAGGCCTTCACCGTGGATCAGATTCCACGTTAAACTGTAGGTCCTCCATTTCATCTCACAATCACCCTACCATTACACTTTAGTACAACCCGAATGGGTAGTAACACGCGGTGCTAATAATCATAATCACGCATGTTTTCAAAATACCATGTTTCCTGGAATTTTGGTACATTTATAGTAAACACGTTATCCCCCTCAAACAATAATGTCTACGGCCATTTAGTGTAAATGAATATCGTTAGTGTTTCGTTCTGTGACACGGACCACACATACCCAACTTTCTTCACTGCATGATTGCGCATTCACTCTCACAATACAGAGCGTGCCTCCTGTGAATCAAGCTACCACACTTCACCTTAGGCACTTTGATTCTGTTTTTTGGTTGTCGTTTTTTATCTTATAGCCCTAGAAATTTACTGGTAAACCTAACTCAGGCATAACTATTAAATTGCTATTATTTTTCTAAAAGCTCAAATGAAAAATCTTACACAAATAGTGTTATTCCTAACTCATCTAACTTATCAACTAATTATTAAAAATATACAATACAAAATAGAGACATAAGCAACGTAATTTTCACCCCGAAGACAAAATATTACTCTTACTTCTATTCTACTACAAATACACAACATAATCACATTTGGATGTTCATTAAACAATTTGGATTGTGTGAACTTATTCTGCCCCTTTATATCCTCCAAAACACAGAACAAACACAGCTTAGCTCATATACGCTTTTGTAATAATTATGCTAATAGTTAAAGGGACAAGGAAGGTTATATTTATAGTAAGGGTACCCGGATTAGCAAACAAGTGAATTTTACTTATAGTCCTGTTTGGGTTACAATGTAACTACACTCATTGGAATTATGATAAAAAGGAATTTGATGGTACGACCGATTTAAACTGAATAGCAAGAAACTCAATGTCCTAATCAGATACTGAAATATAATTCCACCATGTGCAGCGGTGTGGGTTCAAAGGAGGACTTCTGATTTAACTTCCTATAGGCCACGACCAGCCTATGCTTGTTATTAGGTTTTGCAACTAAAAGGGCTGGGGAAAATATGGGTTACGTGAGACACTGATAATTTCATTTCTTAAAAGATTATCGATGTGTGACTCCAACGTAGCCAATGTAGGAGGTGTTAAGTAATATAGACGTGACCTCATGGGTTTTTTGTCTAGTAATTTGATATGGTTGGTTAGTACATTGGTTCATCCTAATTCTTCAGTTACTACATCCTTGAATTCTTTTCTGAGCCTTAGTACCCTCGCTTTTTCTTTGTAAAAATCATTAATTACCTGGCATTCATTTACTTGGGAAAACACTTCCGAGCGAATAGGCGTGTTATGCCTGTCTTGTGGAATGCTGATTTCGAATTTTATAGGAAAAATTTGAATTCTATAAAGATTTAAAAATTCCCTGCCTAGTAATACATCGAAACTTAAATAACGTGGACCAGGAAAATCTCCCTTACTTCACCGATGCTCTAACCTCGTAATGTAAGTTGACGATTCTCCAGTGACCATCAAACACTCCAACTGCCCCCTTTTATTTTGCATGATGGATGTTGATCCCTGTATTTCTTCCACTAACTTTTCAGAAATAAGGTTAAGCACTGAACTGGTGCATAACAAAGATAAAGTATTCTTATACCCCACCCACACCCTAACTCCTGACAAATTTGGAGTGTGTCCCCTCATTTTATGAGCCTAAAACCCTAACCATCGAGCTACGCACGTTGTAAGTTTCATTTGACTTCCCCTAGAACTTGGACTAAAATTTTATCTGGCAGTGTGTATTATTCTTGTATGATAATTACAATACTGAATTGGGGACTGGCACCTAAATCACTTTCTCTGTCCAAAGTTCTCCCCCTTCTTCCCTTTAGTTACAGAAGTCGGGGGCTTTGCTTAGTAAGACTGGGCTTCGAAACATAGTGGAATAAAGGGTATGAAGAAGGTTGTGACTTTTTGGCTATTGGAAGTTTATGCCCCAATAGATAAGGAGTCCTTATTTTAGGGAGATTAACATCAAATCTGCAAGGGGCTTTAGCTTTCCTTTCATATTTAGATAATATGGGCTCCAGTTAGGTCATAGAGGATATATTAACCCTATTAGCCACCATTGGATTGGTCCCCATAATTTTATGTTTAAGTTAACCTTTAAAACCCTAACTTTCTCATAAGTGGGCAATCTATGCTATCTCTCTTTCACACGTCAGTAATTCTTTGGACGAGGGGATACTTCCTAAATTGTATTCATAATATAACACATTAGTCCAATATACATACCCTATTAGAATACGGAAATAGTCAAAGTTCTGCCCTTCTATACTTTTAGTCAACTTACACGCGAATCTCCTGGTGCCCTCTTATTTTCCACTTAGCTGTTTGCTGGGTTTGTAGTCATTTGTTTATTCATCCCTCCTGAATCCTTGGTCTTCAGCTACTTTGGTGCTTGTAGGCTCGTGAGGCCCAGACTCTGGCCGCGTTTGATGACAGCTGGATGCTGTCACGGTGTGTGCACGATATTGGCGTGTGAATACTCTTACACCTCTGCTGCGATGACATAAACTGGAGCGTATATGTAATTCTTGTTATTTTCCCAAGTTTGATATCAGCTCACTGTTAGAGATATGTTGGCACGATGTTATCATGATTTCATTATTTGGACACCCGTCCACTCCTGCTGCGATGTCATGAAGAGATTGCATTCAATGTGTGTTCGTTGCTGGATTGATGTAGGTATCACACCATCTATGCCGTGATGTTGTGAATAGGGGCTGACTGAATAATATCTCTTATCGTCCTTTGCTTTCGTCGTGGAGCTTATGTGTCAAACATTTTATTATATACTAGTTTTATTTCTTGTTGAAACTGTTGTAAATTCTCGTGTTGTAATCTAATGTGCTGGTCTAATTTGTGTTATTTGACTTGTAACGGCTTAGCTAGTTGTTTGGCGTAACGGTCTAGGTTGTGGTTTTACGTCCGTGAATATCGAGTATTAGGTAGTTTCTAACAATTGATAAGACATACATGTTCCTTTCTGTAGTTTATCATTGAATTTAACGAGATATGTACACCGAAATTAATAGTTAGGTTCTGATCTCTTGTTTTTGAAGGTTTTGACTCGTCGTGCCACTCAAGAACATATGGGTAGACTGGGCGGACTCCTAAGAATATCACTTTTGATCTCCTCGCTATCTATGTTTAACTTATACCTTGAAAAAGGCAACCGCTTCTGGTAGCGTGTTCAAAAGTAAAGTACCTGGGAGAACATAGCTGATCCAACTGCCACGCTCTTCCAGTACTGCGCCACTCACCGTAACCAGACACTTGTTAGAAGAGAAACTAAGGCAAGCGTGAGCATGACGTTACACTGGTAGTCAAGAGGACTAAGATGTAAGGCTCGCCAGAGATATCAAATAAATTAAAAAGAGATGAATGCCTATTTGAAAATCCCCAAGATTCCCAGGCACTAATGCCAAGTTTCAGTTTTCTATGTTTCTTTCTTTATAAATTTACTTTATCCAGTGATCAAGTGGTTTAAGTCGTCAAGTTTTCAATTCATGTAAAAGTAAGAAGAACATGAATGTGAGGTAAACACTTTGGTTTTTAAATACCAAAACGGTAGTTAAGTGGTATGAGATGTCTAACTATAAACAGATACATAAGTATTTGGATGTAAACGTAAGCATATGTGAGAGATGAACGTCAAGTTTCCTTAAATAAGTAATCCAAGTTGAATATTTTGGTATATTAGATTAGAGCCACCCACACTGGTATTCAAGTTATCTTAGGCGTCTAGATCGCAACGAATAACGAAGTAAAAAATATACGCTCTAGTTTAAGTTTTCTTATTTACGTGTGTAAAGTTCATACTTTCTATAGAAAAATAATATTAAATAGCCTAAATAGGTGGTAACGTGGTCTATGTCATTTAGCTCGCAATATATGACTTACAAATTCCTCCTGAGAGGCACATCTTGAGTACTCACCAAGTACCTGCACATACAAATGCAAATATCTTTGATCTTAAAGTTACAGTGTTAATACACAAATATTCATTATATGCTAATTACGTCATTCTGTTCTTCAATTCTGGAATCTTACCTACCTTTTAATGGGAGAAGGCATCTGTATATCTGAATAGATTTATATGTAATCGTATGATTAAATCATGTAAAGTTTTAGAACGACACATGTGTATTCATTATAACTGCTTTTGTCAAAGAAACACTAAAACTATTCTTTAGATTGAAAAATGACAACTTGACAAGGGAATCAAAACCTGGACCATTCGGTTAGTGCGCAAATGCTCTAACAACCACTTAGCTATCCAGAAAGTGTCCTGTGCTCGGGATAATTCTTCAGGCAAATTTTAAGGCAGAGCCAAGGTTGGCTGTGTTATCTGATTGCTCGTGATATTATCTGATCACTCATATGTAGATGACGATCTCCGCCTTTTCATCACAAACTCTGCCTTAAAATTTGAGTGAATAATGACCCTGGGCACGTGCAGACTCCTAGATAAGATATCAGTAGTTATCGCATTTGCATACTAAGCCAAAAATCCCGGGTTCATCTCTTGTGATCAAATATTTCAAGAATAGGATAATTAGATGGGACTATAGCCCTCAATAACATTATTATTAGTAGTATTATTAGCACCGCGTCTTACTACCCGTTCAGGTTGTACGCACTTACGCTAATGTGTATTGTTAGGGTGATATTGAGATGAAATGGAGGACCTATGGTTTAACGTGGGATCCGAACCACGGTGGAGGCCTGGTATTCCACACATTCATAAGTTGTGATTAATATACGCCTTGTCAGAGATGAAGGAAGGGTTTGGCAGTCAGATAAATCTGTATCGGGACCGAGGATTGAACCCCGTAACCCCAGCACAGAAGTCTGACACCTTACCCTTAGACAGCCAGGTCACCCCGTCAATAACAAATATTATAGCTAGGTTACTTAATACTTTCTTTAACTTGCCTACTTACTAATGTTAATTCTAAACATCTAAAAAAAATCACTTAAAAAAGTAATAGATCCTCTGTAACTTATCTTTGGGCACGATGTTGGAATCTATCTTTGGTGTTCCAGGTGATGGTGAACAAATGATTATTGTATTTAATATTTCTCTACATATTAAGGAGAGTAGTCGATGTTCAAACGGTCTGAGTCAACAAACTCGCAATAGATATAAGAACAATAATTTTAAAAACGCCCAAGGTGCACACCCTCAAGTTTCCTTAAGTACGTATGCCAAGTTTTAGTTCTCTAGGCCTATTCGTTTTTTTTTTTTGCTTTAACGGGCATGTGAACACATCCATATGCATTCTTTTTTATTAATATATTTTATGTAGGTGATTCTTCACACCAATTTATTCTTTTACAATATGTTAGTGATATGCGTGACATGCCTCACATTATTCACGCTTTTGTTCGGTGTTCAAGATTGCAAATTGTTGAAAATACCCACCCACTCCTTTCTTTCGTTTCACATAACTTATAGGACTACGCTGAAACCCACCTTGTACACATGTCTTCTCTTCCCGATGAGATATGATGTGTTACACATTCAGTAGAAACTAATTTCAAGAAAGTTCATTTTATTTTTATGGGTTTTGTTTACTTAAGTGAGGAGTAATAAGACTGGTAGAACGATTTGAAGGTTCTATAAATAACCTTGAGAAAGGTTTTACCAACATATCTAGAGTTAGCGCATGTATGTCTTAATAAGTAGGTATTTTTTTTAGCCAATATTGGGCTACAAGTCTGAACGTAATTGTCATACACAATTGTGATTAGTAGGCTTAAATTACTATAATCAAGAAAGATATAGGAACGCTTGAAGGCATAAGGTATAGCTATGTATGTATATCAAAGAATGAGTTTAAAACAACAGAGAGATAACGATTTTTAAGTGTTCTAGGGTTATTTATTAACCTAAAGATTAATGATGAAGATAACTACCTCGGGATTTTGAAGGGATTAGTAAATTTTTCTCAAGTTCGTAAAATTATATTGCAACCACAGTTTGATCAATGTGTAGGAAGGTATATATAGCGTAATTATAAAGCAGATTGTGATCTTTGTACATTATTTTAGGCGATTAAATTGGTGTTGTAGGCACGGCAAATGTGCTAAACGTATAGCACTCGAAGGAAGATAGTTTAGCTTTCCAAATAATATAATGAGGCACTCTTTTAATACTGTTCATAATGGATGTGTGCTGTGACAGAAATATGAGACGGTAACTACATTACATTCTCGAAGCTATAATTTATAATTTCGGCATCATACACAGTTTTAATACCGCCCAGAGCAGTGGGATGAATTGGTCTGGGGAAAAAACATAAGAAAAATTATTCTCTCCAATCATATTTCTACATAATCAAAGGAAGGCAATTTCTTATATCAAGTGCACGTGTAAATAATGAAGTTTTGTTGTAAGAAAATACAAATTTTGATTTATTTTAGGACTTTCAACATATTATAATAATTACGCTATTATTATTTGAATATTTTGTTGTTTTGAAAATAAATCTTACTTCCTCTGAAATATTTGTTTAAAATTCCGAGTGTTCCGATAGTTGAATGGTGGCATTCTGCAATGCGAGATGGTATGTCAGGTATGTTAGAGTTCCCTAAAGATGCGTCCTCACTTTTTAGTAGCAGTCCTCAACCTTATCAACGGGCACGCTTAATAAACGTCATGGACGACGAGTACGATTTGCCATGTTCAATCTAGAGTGAAATTTGGGTCCGGTGTAATGAGGGTGTTTTTATTTTATAAATTGTTTCCTCACCTCCCTTCATTCAAATGCAGACATATCATATATTAATTATACCTTCATCCTCTCTAGCCCATTATCGCTATAAATGTGAATGGCCAGAATGATTTGTGAGATAGGTAAAAAACACAAATAAGTTTTCGTAACGTAAGAATGACATAAAGTAAAGGTTATCCTTAAATTGATCAAGGTAAGAGGTGACCTGGTGGTCTAGGGGTAAGGTGTCAGACTTCTATTCTGGCGGCCGGGGTTCGATCCCCGGTCCCGGCAAAGATTTATCT
>CABFVX010002248.1:62744-113581 GCA_902151425.1 Timema shepardi | reverse complement strand
CCCCCCCCCCCCCCTTCCAATCTTGTAGACCCCATAGTCATTTTTGGTCACAACGTATCCCTGCCTCATTGTGGTTTGGGGCTACGTGACTGCAAATTCTAATGCGTTTCGAGATTTTGTTCTGCGGAAAACAACTGGTTGTTATTACAATAGATATAACGACACCTTGTCGTCTAGTCGATGATTGAGTAAACGTTTATTCATGATTTTATCTTTGCCATTTTGTATACAGTTGGAGTATTAGTGATACTTAACTGTTAATTTTGTCGAACACAATTATTTTTATCGCATTTCGCTTAAGTAATTTTGTTCTATTTATTATATTAAATTAATTAAAATAATTCTTAAATTTGTATTTGGTTATGCAATGCTTAAATTCTATACAGGTAATATTTTAACAAGACTTAAAAACTAACCTAACTTAGGACTTCACACTTAATATCCATCGTTATTATCAGAAATGATAAATTGTGGGTAATAAACTACAAATAATCAATTGATTCAGGGATTGAACTAGTCCCCCTCCCCCTTTCCCCGACCGTGTTGCTCTCGTGTGTTCGATATCCTCCCCTGGCGTGTAATGCGAAGCTGACCGACTGGTTCTGTGAAGTGACGCCACCAACCAGAAGGTGGTTAGCGTAGATTGGGCACAGTCGAACCCGGGACCCGACCAACCTCGATGGCCTCTCCCGTCATGCAAACAAAATGCGGGTTCGAGTAACGAGCCAATGGGCGTAACTTACTCTCTCGCGTGGGGTTGGTTTGCATCGGCCGTTAACGTCCTGAACGTTAGCTTTCTAAAATTTACGAGCTTCGGTAGGAACGATTTAGCTGGGACTAGCGGAGATTAACCTTTGATTAAAAATCTTTGTAAAATATAAGTTGTGCTTCGGTTAAATTCGATAAACCTAATTAACCTGGTAAAACTAAATTATAAGGCTGTGTCTCACCGCATTTTACCACCCGGCTAGTTTATAAACATATGTTATACAGTATATATAAACACTAATGTGTTTGGAATGAGGAAGGTTTGGCATAGAGTGCATTTAAATGGAGGGAGAAAGGGAAACAATATAGGTAAATACAACAACGCTCATTTCACTCGGCTGGGATTCAACCCCCCCATCACCCGTCACTGGAAAACCGGACTAAATTAGATTATTGTTTTTATCACGTGGGGGAAGTATTGTTAGTTTAATTTTATTCGCCTCCATATCTCCTGAAACTAAACAAGCCTTTGGCTCCGCCACTGAAATATCCACGTAAATGTTAAGCGAAGACATGTTTCTCAAATAGTTGGCTCTGTACAATGTATATGTATTCCAATGCTCGTCAACTTGTTTCCTCTTCCTTTCTGTGTTTCACTTGCTCGTCAGGCTGGCTCACTGAAGGAAGCTTGTATCTATCTATCTACCTGCTCACCATTTCCTCTCTCACTCGTGTTTGTTTTACGGGTCTGCAGGAAATCTGCCGGCCATGTTTTATTAGAGCGGGCCAGTTGTGCTCCCTGAGGCTCGCCGGAATCCGGTGGAACTAATTTCGACCAGGCGGAGGATGTCATCGGAAATAATTGTCTAAACGCTCCTTCCTCCATTTCTTTCTGACGCTTTGATGAACCTCTTGAATAGCTCGCTCGACTGCAAATAAATTGATAGAAGCGATAAATATCGATTTTTATATACGTTATGTGTATTCACACAAGTCTAACAATGACATAGTCAGTGCCATCCAGCCATGCTGGTCTCAGACCCAGCTACTTGTCCTCTGACCCGGATATACCCTGGTTCTGGGCAGACTGAGCCCTGAAATGACAGTCAGTGCCATCCAGCCATGCTGGTCTCAGACCCAGCTACTTGTCCTCTGACCCACATATACCCTGGTTCTGGGCAGACTGAGCCCTGAAATGACAGTCAGTGCCATCCAGCCATGCTGGTCTCAGACCCAGCTACTTGCACCGGTGGTCGTATGGTCTCGAGTTTCAAACGCGATACAGAAGGGTTGAGACGAGTTTTGCATCTCGGTCCAAGGCACTTGCTACGTTTAATTTCTCGCCTAGGTTTTAACATCCTCCCTCCATGTTAATGTGGGTGTACTTCCTCCTAATAATAGTGTTAATTGATAACCAAGCCCTTGTGTAAAACTCGATAATTATATGAATAACCCCGGCCTTTGACGAATCAGTATCAATTACAAACATATTCGTCGTTTATTATTTTAGTTTATCTTGAAATAGTATTTTAACGTTGCTTTAATGTATGTGTAAGTGCTCTATTAATTTATGAGTTACATGAATATATTATATTAATCACGCCAGTGGGGTAGGGATGAAGACGATATAATTTAGAGGAAATGTATCCGCACTTGCGTGGAAAGAGAGTGGGAAACCGATTAAGAAAAAAATATGTTATCACAGTTGATCTTTAATAGTTTGACTATGTTCTTTAATGCTCTTCCTACGTTGTTATCGCAGTAGCTCCACAAGAACCGACTCTTGTGAGTTATTTTGTGTTACTTTGCTCCAATCTATTCCGGGGGCTGTGATCTTAGTGGTTGACTCAACAGAGCTCGACTGACTGACTTGATGGAAGGTTTTACTGCCCTCTCTTTTGAAAGCACCTGCTTTAGATAGTTTGGTTCTTTCTTTGCGTGCGTGCGCGCGCGCGCTTACGTGCCCGACTGGTCACAGAGTCGGATGGGCTCTGTTGGGTGTTTAATTACTGTGGTCTGTAAGCACTTGACGTAACTATGCGTTCATAAATGTTCGGTTGTTACGGGGACTAAATATTAGGAATGGGGAGGTCGGTGCACGAATCCTGGTTAAGTGTACCATGGATAATCTTTTTAAATAGTTTTCAACACAAATACTTGTATATCTCCACTGCCTCGTCTCTTTCCGCGTCATTCCTTAGGGAAATAATGAGAGTAACAATAGCCCTATTTTAGTGTTTTCTTTGTATGAGCAAAACTATCGCTCCAGTTCCGCTCACGTGACAACGAGAGATCTCACTCGCTTGATTAGTCTACAACTACAGGATGGCGAGATGCTAATAGTTGACACAACGGCAGAGCTACTCGCCATTAGAGCTATTTTAGATGAGTACAAGAGTTCAAAGTGTAGACGAGATTGAGGGGAAATGTGTATTTCGCTGTTTCGACACTTTCGGGTGTTTCAAGTTTGTAATATTATCAATAATGAATAGTCACTAGAAACTTGTTGAGATAAAAAAACGTTGTCTCTCCCATTTGTAACTAAACTGCCTTCGCACCCCAATTAGAGTAGTTCTACGATATTCGCGTGACCAATGCCACCGCTTCATGAGGATATATCCTTATTGACCAGTTCTAATGCCTACCCTTGCAGGTTTAGTTTCTTTAAATTTGAGGGGGGGAAATAGTAACTGAACTAATGACTCATGGTCAGAAACATGAGAGGAAAATGAAGGATGTGTGTGGTTGACTATCAGTTTAACTTAATCACCTGGAAAATGTAGGAATTCACACCCTTCTTGGTTTAATATCCTGCAAAAATATCGCCTCCAATGTTTTACTGAAGCCCCTTTCAACCCTTAACTTGAGCCAAAGTTTATCCGCGTAACCATTCTCATAACTCGCTTAAAAAGTTCTCCCCCTGAATACTCGAGTGAGATTTCACGCTACGTTTGTTCCTTGTGGAGGCGAATTAATTACTGGCCTTAATTCGGTTATCACTGAGCTATTACTAGAAAAATATCACCACACAACCTCTGGTTTGTTTAGTCGGAAAAAAATTTGTTTCGGTTGACGGTAGTTAAGATTTTTCTCAACGTTTGACACATTATTTCAGTTTGCAAGTCTCTTTGGGAAGTTTATGAAGTATTTTGGATTGTGTACTTAAGTCGTTTAGTTTCTATACTGCAAAACAATGTCTTAAGTTTAATAATTGTTTCGAATTGAGAGAAACATTTAGTACTTGTAATTAATTTTTTGTTCCATTTGACGTTCGTTTTATAACCAAGACTTTTTATAGACGAAACATTTGTTTTATAGCATAATACCACCACATTTAGACACTAGTTTTATAACAGAAACTTATCTTAGACGAGACTCATTTCAGATAGCGTCTCATTGGCTCTTGGCCAGTTAAAATGAGTCACGGCAGACCGATAGCTCAAGCAAGACCTATGAATTATGTTTTGTGTTTGGGACATTTAATGGCCAGGTCTAAACTCTAGATAAATATGTATATTATAAAAGGCGAACTGAACCGTACAAAGCGCTTTCATTAAAACACGTGTAATTTCTCGCTAAAGCTCAAATCATTCTTGTCCTAGCACCAGTAATTATTATGACAAGTAAAATAAAATAAAATATTTTTTAGATCTACTTTTATATAAGATGTCTGAAAAACTTAGAAAACATAGAACATTTAGTAAGAGTAGTTTGAATATCTTTAAATTTAAATTAACGCATTAAATACGTAATTCACAAACCACGTTCCATTTCAGATTCATTATGAATTAAATAACTCACGTCAGTGTTCGGATGGTTTATAAAAGTCGCTCTTGTTATGTACTGAACTGGAGGTCAGGGTTTGATACCTTGTCGGATGTAGCGCAATCTGTTGATTTACGTGCAACCCAAACAGGTATTAAGATGCGGTGCTTATAAAAAAAAAGTTATTATAATTGTTGAACAGCTTTATAACGGTGTAATGGATGGAAGGCACGAACTGCATCGAAGGGACAAACATCTGTCGCAGCGGTTAATGTTAGTATTGAAAACGATTGGTTTACTACCTGTAAATTTCTGGTAAACTCGAAGATTATTTTTTTAACTGCGTTTAACTAACTTGCTGTCAAGCAAACCTGCACTCCACAACTAGACAAGGAGCTCCGAGCTAGTAGAGGAGATTGTCAAGCAAACCTGCACTCCACAACTAGACAAGGAGCTCCGAGCTAGTAGAGGAGATTGTCAAGCAAACCTACACTCCACTACTAGACAAGGAGCTCCGAGCTAGTAGAGGAGATTGTCAAGCAAACCTGCACTCCACTACTAGACAAGGAGCTCAGAGCTAGTAGAGGAGATTGTCAAGCAAACCTACACTCCACTACTAGACAAGGAGCTCAGAGCTAGTAGAGGAGATTGTCAAGCAAACCTACACTCCACTACTAGACAAGGAGCTCAGAGCTAGTAGAGGAGATTGTCAAGCAAACCTACACTCCACTACTAGACAAGGAGCTCAGAGCTAGTAGAGGAGATTGTCAAGCAAACCTACACTCCACTACTAGACAAGGAGCTCAGAGCTAGTAGAGGAGATTGTCAAGCAAACCTACACTCCACTACTAGACAAGGAGCTCAGAGCTAGTAGAGGAGATTGTCAAGCAAACCTACACTCCACTACTAGACAAGGAGCTCAGAGCTAGTAGAGGAGATTGTCAAGCAAACCTACACTCCACTACTAGACAAGGAGCTCAGAGCTAGTAGAGGAGATTGTCAAGCAAACCTACACTCCACTACTAGACAAGGAGCTCAGAGCTAGTAGAGGAGATTGTCAAGCAAACCTGCACTCCACTACTAGACAAGGAGCTCAGAGCTAGTAGAGGAGATTGTCAAGCAAACCTACACTCCACTAGTAGACAAGGAGCTCAGAACTAGTTGTAGAGACTCAAACCTACACTCCACTACTAGACAAGGAGATCAGAGCTAGTAGAGGAGATTGTCAAGCAAACCTACACTCCATCACTAGACAAGAAGCTCAGAACTAGTTGTAGAGACTCAAACCTACACTCCACTACTAGACAAGGAGCTCAGAACTAGTTGTAGAACCTGTCAAAGAAACCCTCCACCCAATCATTACAAAGATATGTGAGAACTAACTGAACCATTTAGATTCTAGAGTAAGTATGTAGTACACCTGTGTGGGGTTTAGACGGGATGGTATCAATGTTGTTATATTATGCTCTACTCGACAGACAAGCCCTGTCTCGCACGGTGTGAGGCTGGCGAGTAGAATCCGCTCTCTATTCAATCGTGTGACGTCAGTTTTTGCAGCGCAGAAATTTCAAAATTAGGGGTCCTGCTCCGGTGGACGCATGGTCTAAGGCAGGGTTTTTCAAACTGGGATCTGTCATAGTTATATTAGGCTCTATGAGGAAATCTTCGAGGATTACATCGTCATAAAATAACTTCAGTAAATAGGATTGTCCATTTTTACAAATCAGACTCAAAATATTTGCGGAAGGTGGTCATTTGAGTTTTTCCGTTTTGTTTTACTATAATGCTTGGAAAATTTAAATGTTGTTATTGAATAGTCATAATAATAGCGTGAACAATTTAATGATGGCTCCACCATGTATTTTTCCTGGTGCAAGGGCTTCTTCTGTGTATAATTTTGGGAATCCCTGGTCCAAGGCGTCACTCTCCCAATAGATTGAGACTCCTGATGACAGTAAGGTTGGGGTTCAAATCCCGGTCGGGTGTGTTGAGGGTGGTTTTCTTATATGGTTTTCTTTCTCCCTCCACGTAAATGCGGCTACACCTCCTCTAAATCCAAACTTCTCCATCCCTAACTAATTGAACCGTTAGTAAGACGCGCTGGTAAGTAAATCAGTCGGTAGTATGTTTGACTTCATTTGAAAATGTGTTTGTTGCAGATTTAAGAACTTTCATCGACCTTCCCCAGTGCTACCAACACGTCAGTAGTATAATTGTGTTAATCTGGTCTCACTTTCTGCGCCTCTTCTTGTTTCAGGAAGAAGAGATGCGGGCCTCTCTCGACCCTAAGTACGCGCACCTAAGTGATGATTTGCACGTAGAAATTGCTGCCTTTGCACCCCCGGCCGAGGCTCACGCGCGAATCGCATACGCGCTCGCCGAATTGCGCAAGTACCTCATTCCGGACGCGAATGACGAGATCCGTCAAGAACAAATGCGCGAGATGGAGCTGATTCAGACAGACCCCAACGTGGGTGTAGTGGGGCCCAACGGCACAGCGCAGATCGGGGTGCGCAAGCCGATTAGAGGAGGTATGCGTGGCCGCGGGGGAGTGGGGCTACGTGGGGCCCCGGCGCTTCGGGGAGGTGGGATTCCGTCGCTGAGGGGTGGTGGGCGAGGGCTGCTTTCCCCGCCTGGGTCCTTGCTGCCTCCTAGAGGCGGCGTGCCTCCGTCGGGCGTGAGGAAGCCGATGCCGCCCCCACAAGCGCTCCTACCGCGGCCCATCCCTACCAAGACGAAGGTGCTGAGTATTCTGGACCGAGCCAGGGTTGCCATGGAGGAAAGCTACGCCATGGGTGAGGATGACATGGGTGGAGGAGGGTTCTACGACTCCTCATACAACTCTTACAACGCCACAGGGTGAGTTTCGCTGAATTTGTTTGTTCTTTACTCTTCATCAAGTAGTAGAAGTACAAACTATCAATCCTTTTACCTAACCACAACTGGATACATATTTAAGTCAAATTAATATTCCTCAGTACATTAAAATTAAATTAAAACTTAGTGAAATGTAACTTTATTGATTTCAACTAGGATAAATTTATCAGTGGTTGATTCTCTTGGCTTTGGTTTTTTTGGATTTTGCTTGTCAAAGTCGATTCTTATCAACAAGCTATAACGTCATCTTTGTTATATAAAGTTAGTTTATTTATTTTGTGCGCATTTTTTCAGATAAGTATAATATAATATTGTTCATATTTGGAAATTTCTCAAATTTAAGTATGTTAGATTTTATAATATTATAGCATGATAGGTTTTAAACTCTATCATATATGTGTGACAACCAAATTTTTGGGCTGTTACGTTTAAACTAATTGATGGACTTCGACCAAACTCGGAACTCTAGTAGGACACCTTCCTGTTTGTGACTAGTTGGTCTCTCTTTCAAAGCTACTGTGTTGGGTTATCACCATCCTTACGGAGTTCATTCCATAGCACCGCGTCTTACTCTACTTGTTCGGGTTATTCGCTTAAGTACTAATTACACTTATGGGTTAGGAATTGGGAAGGTTTAATATAGAGTAAGTGAACCCGCATTTGCGTGGGAGAGAGAGTGGAGAACCATTTAGGACACACACCCACTTCGCCCGAGTGAGATTCAAACCTCGATCTCCCCGTCCTAGCTAGTCTAGCTTAACATGAAATCAGTGCGTTAGCTAACTACGCCACCGAGGCGAGTTGTAAAAGTTAATAATTTGATATTATATAACGAAATGTTTAGTACTATAAAGTAGCATAAAACATTCAGTTGAGCTAATCAAAACTAGTATGTCTTTATTCACAATTATTATAACAATCCTCTTAAACTGGCCAAAACTGGCCTATAATTTAAAACTATTTGAAATTTGAATGGCCCTATAAGCGATTTAGTGTGTATCCGGGCCATTCTCGACTCTACACCATTTCAAGGATAATATAATGGGAGAGTGTTAAACACCTGGTGAAAGAAATTTCGATTCATATAATCCAAGAAAATATATAAAATACAGAAAGAATGTTTGTTTGAAAGTCTTAAATAAACTAGACAATTCTTAACAGTCGGTGTTGATAGCCGATAAGCAACACCTGCCATGATGTATTGTTATTATATACCTAGTTGTTCGTGATTAGTGGACAGCTGACATCTGTTGGTCCAAGTAACGAACTTTGTACTTGGTTCAGTACGGCTTGTGATTTACACAGAAGTATAATCTAAATACATCATAAGCGATTTATCAAAGTTTGACTTAAATAGTACAATTCGTTTGTTGTATTTTATTCATTTGTTTTAAAACTGTGTGGTAGGCCACATCAGCACTCCATTAACAGGTTTTACACACATTTGTAAAACAGACCACCTGGTAAAGGTTACCTTTTCTATGGAGAAGGCACATAAATAGAAGAACATATTGGAAAAATATATTATATTCGCAAACTATAGGTACTATTTAGTTTCCCTACAGTACACAAAACATAATAATCTGTGAGTTATAGTATGTTCCATGCATGGTGAATGTTTGTATAGCCACTATCTAAACACACCAGTTTTAGTTATATATTTCATGTTTGTGACTAAAAAGAAAGAAGAAATCCTTTTAATTCCTTGTACTGAGCCTGATAAATGATAAGTTTATTCCTCACTTTGTCGTAAAGTAAATAAGGTATTCTTTAAAACCTAAGTAAATAACAGCTACCTAATATTGCCCTATTTAGTCCTGGACATATACAACTACATCATACTTGGTAGAGATTATTTTGTCTCTGAACATGTAGAGGCTGACAGGTTCGTGTCAACAGTTATGAAACTTACTGAACTATTGTTAAATTAAGAACGTCCCAATAAATTAACATATTTAAATAAGAGGAGAGCAAGTGAAGACATTTACAAATGGACTACTCCAGAAATGAGACAGTATGTTTATTAATTATGATAAATAAACGACAGTTCTTAGGCACCCTCTGTCAATAACAGTGTATGTAACGTGATTTATCATATTTAGGTTTGGACATGAATGAAAACTTAGAAAAATATAGAAAATTTCAAAGCTAACAAAATGTATCAACACCTATTAGGACTTAAAACTCTCTAACCTTCTTCGGTGGCCTCGTGGTCTAAGGCGTCACTCTTTTTAGGATGGACTGTCAATTGCAGGGAGATTGGGGTTTGAATCCCGGTCGGGTGTACTAAGGTGTTGTTTTAATTGTTTTCCAATAACCCTCCATGCAGATTCGGGTACAGTCTCTAAATTCAACCTTCCTCATCTCTAACTCATACGTGTTATTAGTATGCCTGCATATGCATATAACCTAAACAGCAGTGCTAATAAAACCCCTCTAAAATATATTTTTTTACTGTAAGGGTATATGTTTTATTATATTGCATGCCAATTAACTTTGACATGACGGTTTATTAGTTACAGATATAATCAGCAATTTCAATACGTCTCATTTACATAAAGTACAAGTTATATATCGGTGACCTGGCGGTCTAGGGGTAAGGTGTCAGGCTTCTGTGCTGGCGGCCGGGGTTCGATCCCCGGTCCCGGCACAGATTTACCTGATTACCAAACCCTTCCTTCACCTCTGACAAGACATCTTGTGAATGTGGGGAATGCCAGGCCTCCACTGTGGTTCGGATTCCACGTTAAACTGTAGGCCCTTCATGTCATCTCACAATCACCCTACCATTACACATTAGCGTAAGTGCGTATAACCCGAACGGGTAGTAAGACGCGGTGATGATAATAATAATAATAATAATAATAATAATAATAATACAAGTTATAAATGGATTACATGAAAGCTATACATAAATACTTGTTAAAACAAAACACTAAAAGTATCTTACACACTGATGCCCACTGACCATAAAAATCAACCTCCAGCTGATTGTGGTGCTACTATACAACTCTTTAAATATGACCCTCTTTTTTCTTTTTTTACTACAATACAGAATTATAAGTCTAGTCCTTTTGGTGGGTGGACATTTCTACAAGACCTATAACAATATTAGGCAGACTAGTTCCAAGCGGCATAGTATTAGTTTATGAATTAAGAGACTGAGAAGTTGATGTTATCATGTGTTCTCTGGATTGTTATTAGAAGAGGATGGTGGTGTTGCCTTTAATCCTTCGAAGATTACCCATACCATCACCAAAGCGCATTACCCAACATGATCTTCACAGGAAATGTCATTGACAATGTGCCTAGGACTAATATGACGTTAATTTCGTCTATAAAGTTTTTCAATATCTTAACCACACTACCCTCTTCCCCAAATCTCAGTTTTGTGTTCCAAATAAAGACCTATTGCTCAGGGTTTAAAAAAACCACTCACAGAATCGAGCAGTTTTGTCATAATGTAACGATTGCCCTACTTTCGCATCCACTGCATTATCAATAATAGGTATGGCGTCAAATGGCAATCCTGTATAGGCAGTCTAGAATTGAGGGTACGACTTTGAAGAAGCTGAGCAAGCGAGTATGGTTTCCATGCCACTGGACTACTTGTATAATACAGAAGGAAGAGTGGAAGGTGTCCACAATCATATTGCGCCTTCTTTTAACATCAAATTGACATTTATAATCATTTTCTCAGCCAAACCATTGCTGCGAGGATATATGAGTCAAAAGGTTGATTATCAGACATGAATTATTTGGGAATTCCCAAATGCTCAAAGATTGGTTTGAGCTTACTTATAGCAGAGGAAGCACACTTACTCGGGGCCTTCTCAGCCTCAATCCACCGCGAATGGTAGCCCACTATAACTAGATAGCTATCGCCATTATAATCCGCAAAATCAGCAGCTTTAACAAAGGGTAAATCAAGGATGTCATGAGGTTGCAGTGGGTCCTTTATTTTAGAGCATTGAATTCGATTGCATGTTGGTCACGCAAGTATAAATATTTTCAAAACAGAGTTAATTCCTGGCCAATAGAAGCTGCGAGACGCTTGAGCCTTGATTTTTTCAAAACTGAGATGAGTTGTATGAAGAATCTCAAGGGTGTGAAGCGCCTCAATTTGAATGTAACTAGTATACGCTCATCATAGTAAAGAGACCCTCATGGACTGTGATGCCTTTTCTGAGGGAAAAATAGGGATTTAGCTCTGAGCAATCTGATGATAATGATTTAGACCAACCCTTGATGTAATAATTAAAGACTTTGCTCAAAACAGAGTTCACAACTGTATTTTCCTTGTACTTTGCAATTAAGGATGGTTGAATATCGGAGGTTGTCCCTATCATTACATACTTTCATCTACAGATGAAGGAATATTTTTTACAATTTTCGGGATAATAAATCCGCTATATGTATGTATTTGCCTGCTAAATATTTGAGTGAATGAATATGGCCATAGTCTCAGCCTAAGGCGGTGGAGGGGATTGTTAATTTTACCAATGGCTTTTACAATGAGAGGTGGGTGGCTGATGATCTGAATGAACATCTTCATGACCATACACAAAGTTGTGTAACCTTTTGAATGGAAATGAGAAAGCAAGCAACTTTTTTTACACCCGAGCATAACTTTGTTTAGTGGCGGCAAGCGATCTTGAAGCATATAAAATGGGCTTGCCATCTTGCATTAAAGTGGCACCTAGGGCATATTGACCACTGTAAGCATTGATGTTGATAGGTTTGGAGGGGCCAAAAGGAGTCAACAAGGGATGTTTGCCTATATACCTTATCAAAAGGTACAACTGCTTACTGTGGTATTTCCAAGACCACTTGGAATCTCTTTTCAGAAGTTCACGGAATGGAGTACAAATAACTTACAAGAGGGGAACAAATGGTTTTAGGTAATTGGCTGTTCCCAGAATACGCTGCAAATCCTTTCTTGAAGCAGGTACTTCGATGTCCTGAATAGCCTGAACCCTGGTCTCACTAGGACGGATTTCATCCTTATCAAATTCCAAACCTAAAAATGTAACTTTGTCCGCAAAGAATTGAACCTTTTTCCAGGTTAAATATTATATTGTTTTCTCGAACATCTTTAATAACCTGTCTACTGGGTCACGAAAAAGTCACTAATCGCAAAAAAGTTCACGAAGAAGTCACGAATTTTTAATATTTTGGTCATAAAGTCACGAAAATAATTTTAGTTTGAATTTCCCGCACATCGTAACAACGCGAATGCTTCAAAGATAGCGCTATCCACTACACGTGATGGCACGCGCCAGTTGGAAGTTGCCTGATTGTTTTGTTTGTGATTCCAACTACAAGGTTAACGTTCGCCATCTTGTATTAAATTTTAATGTGGGGTGTGTGAGTGCATTATGCCGTGTGTGTGTGTGTGTGTCTACAAATAATGGTTTTCGAGTGAATGAATTGAAATTCAGGTTTTGTAGATGATACGGGAAAATACCAGAACATTTTCTACACAAACCGTGCGTTCATCTGTGTTGTGGATTTGGATCAAGATGTTGGCGGCAATTATCAATTTTTTATGCTTTCAGTGATCCGACTGCAATTTGAAGGCGGTGTAAACGTATAATATAATTTCAAATTAATGTTGGCAGCAAATAGCAATCGTTTTCGCAGTGAAATATGGCGTATTTTTTATGAAATATAAAA
This sequence comes from Timema shepardi, assembly GCA_902151425.1. Lineage (NCBI taxonomy): Eukaryota > Metazoa > Arthropoda > Insecta > Phasmatodea > Timematidae > Timema > Timema shepardi. Next base: position 100,555 of record CABFVX010002248.1, on the reverse strand, counting down.
TAATACTATTAGTGTTATATTTTGATCCTTGACGTAATTCATTTAATTTTAAAGACCATTCATTCAAAACAGTTGAAATTTACCAATTTTTAAAATGATTTTCGTTGTCCTATGGGCACATAAAATATTAGGCCTAAATTATTTTTTATGCATGTATTGCGAAAAAAATCCATAATTTTTTTGGGGGCATTCAAAGATTTTATGTATGAAGTTTAGGCTAATCTGTTAAAACATGCCAGGTAAATGTTCATTCAAAGAGTTTTGGCTGACTGTTGAACAAAATAAATACTCAAAGTGGTTGCACCCTGTTGAAGTTGACCAGTATAAGATTTATAGTACATTTTGTAAATCGAAATTTTATATAGGCCACAGTGGGTTGAATGGAGTGAAAATTCATGAAAAAGGTAAAAATCTTTTGGAACTAACCTCTGCCCTACCCCAAGGTAAGCAAAAAACGCTCAGCTTTATATCTTCTGAAAAAGTTGGATGTAAACAGCTAGAACTGACAAAAGAATTATTACCTTCCACAAGTAGGCCTACTTCTGAAAATGATGTATATTTAGTTGCAGCTTCGTCTACATTAGTTGTTTCATCTTCCTCATCTCTTGGAGGACCTTAGGTAAATTTTGTGTAAATGATGATACCTTGAAAGCAGAAATTCTGTTGTCCATAAATAAGGTTATGACTCATACTTCTAACAGAGGTTCATGTATTTCCAATGATCTTTTCTCAATCATGTGTCTTGACAGTGTAATAGCACAGAAGTTCAAAAAGACAAACTTGGCTATTTGGCAACCTTTGGTCTTGGACCCTTCTTCCAAGAAATACTCTCGGTGGAGTTAAAGAAGATTGCATTTTTTTGCAGTTTCACTTGACGAAAGCCTCAATAAGGACTTCAATCAAATGATGGGGAAAAATTTAGATAACTCTGAAGACAAGAAACCTATTGATGTTGGCACATGCTCTCTTCATACAGTTCATGGGGCTTATAAGACAGCTCATAATAAATGTGAATGGCAAGTTCATAAGTTTCTGCCTTCGTCGTATTATCTGTTTAAAGATTTTCCATCTCGAAGATGTGATTACAAACCTCTCAAGTGGATCAGACCTCTTTCCACTTAAAATGTGTTCCATCAGATGGGTGGAAAACTCAAAAGTAATTGAAAGAGCCTTGAAAATTATTCCGCATTTAAAGAAATATGTGGCTTTTGTGTGTTCCAAACCACCTGAAACAAAGCATTTCGGTGTTGTACGAGACTTCCTAAAAGATAACCTTCTTGAAGCAAAACTCTTTTCCTTACAGTCAGTAGTAGGAGAAGTGGAACCATATCTTAAAATATTTCAAAATGACAATCCAATGTTGCCCTTTGTACATGCCGAACTTTATTCGATGGCACGTAGCATTGCTGCTCGAGTCCTTAAGACAAAGGTTATATAAGCAATGTGAAAAACTCAGGACAGCTCCTGGCAATTGATGTCAAAAATTAAAATCTATTGAGCTTTTCGGACGTAGGCATAGGCTTTGGTGTGAAGAAATTTTGTAAAAATGTGAAAGAACTTGATGTACAGCTCTTTATAAAAGATTGCAGTCACTTCTTAGTGGAAATATTTCAAAACTGACTGGGGCTAGGTTTCCATTACGAAAGTGCATGGTGATAGGTGCTTCATGCATTTCACCAGCAGTTATGACTAGTGGCACTCTAAGAGTACAACGGGTTAACATAGCACTCGAACAACCATATTGCATACATTGAAGCTGAACATGTAAGAAAAAGCTACCTTGAAATCTGTGAGCAGTCTTCTGTTCAAGAAGAGCTGAAGACATTTGATTTCAATGAAACCAGACTATATTCTTTCCTCTTCAACATCTTCATTAATGCAAAAGCTCGCAAGGCATTGCTGTCATTTTGCACGATGATATTTACAATGGTCCATGGAAATAGTGCTGTTTAAATAGGTTTTTCAGTAAACAAGGAATGTTTGGTTGAAAATATGAAAGAGCGTTCTCTAATTTCCCAGCGCAGCATATATTCAATGGTTTAGTCGGTAGGTGGCATAAAGAATGTGGAATTTACAAGTGGGATGCTGCATACAGCTAGGCGAGCAAGTTCCAAAAGGAGGGAAGCAATTGAAGAAATGAAGAAGCTAACAGACCAAAAAAGCAACATTGGAAACTGTAAATAAACTCGAGGCAGAGAAAATAAAACTTATCCAACAGGCTGAAGAAGAGGCTTCAGCACTTCAAACTGAAATCAACGTGGAGAAGAAACGACTGAGGCAGATGTAAATCCTGTATGTTGTGATTTTGTGTATAAACTAAATATTAGGTGACAAATTTAAACAATATTAGATTTTTATGTTTGTTGAGAGACTTCAATAGACTGAAACCTTTGTCGTTATTTTATTTTAATATTAACAAAAATGTATCAAGTTAAATTAATAGGATTAGTAAAAGAGGAAAACCTAAAATATCTTATGTTAATGAGACTAATGGGCTTGTATTTTCTTGTACAAAGCCTTAAAGCTGGGATGTATTGATGGTAAACAGACCCGCATTTAGTATTCATCTGAAACAAACTTTTCTCATTTCTTATTCTCAATGTTTGTAAACACAGAAAATCTTAGCACAGAGTTAGCTAATAGAAAATGCCAACAGAGTACTCACAGTATATGTCGCTATTTTGGTGTACTCCTTTGCTAACATTCAAAACTTTTCTAGTGGTAGTTCTTATCTCGGCTGTAGGGTGAGCTCTGTCTGTAGTTCGAGTTTTTCAGCTTTTTCAGCCATGAGGGATGCAACTTAAAGTTCGTTCACGGTAGGAGTTTACCTCTGAAAGGCCTTTTTCCCTACCAGAAATCTATTATATAGTAGGATATTGGTAGGAAAAAAGACCTTTCAGAGGTAAACTCCTACCGTGAATGAAGTATACTCAAGCGAGATTGCATAACGAATTGCACATCGTCATATTTGTTGACATTTAGATAGGGATAGTACTTCTTTATTTTATCTTCAAGAACTGTCAAATGCTCCAAGATCAATCTCGATTTCTCTCTTTAGATATACTTTAAAGAGACAATTGAAACTGCTTATTTTTCATTAGATAGTTTCTTTAGTATAAGCTTATTTAAGAAACCATTAAGTTTGTCATTTAAAGCTAACACAATAATCATGTTCTTCTTTGCCTTGCGTATTACTTGCATTCAGCTATCTAAATGTCTGAAAATATCAGCCTAGTAGTCTAGATTCAGACACCACTCATCATTTTATTGAGAAATAGTCTTTGTTTTAGGGATAAATAGGTTAAATAAGTCATTCATAGGCTCTTAAAATCTCGCAAAATCTTTTCCTCCGACAGCCAACAAATATCATTGTGAAAACTAACTATATCATGTTGAAGGAGATATCCCACTTCCATACACATTCGTTTGAGAAGTTGTGGTTTTAAACTTGAGACGTAACATATTTGGTTATCTTAATAATAAGAGTCCAAAACAGCTTTACATTTGTTTGTTGAATTTTCTTGTCACTATAATCTCATAAAGTATGAAGCAATGAATGGAGCCTATGTTCACATATTATTGTTTTAATCTTGCATATGTCCAATTATCGCTGGTGCACCTTCTGAACTAACAGAAACACATTTTTTCCAGCGCACTCCATTGTTTTTATGGTCTCGAAGATGGAGTTTAATATATATAAATAGAAAAATCCAGCTGATGTGTTAAGTAATTCTTTGCATGACAACAATTTTAAGTTAATTTCATAATTTTCAACTCAGATGCAGCTCATTAAAAGAAATTTTTTCTTATGTCTGTTGACTCCTCACCTAGCAGTGGATTACTCAATTTTGCGGTTACATTTTTCACAATATTAGAAAACATACGATTTCATTATGATGAAAAAATTATTTTACATTTATACTAAAGTCACTGATTTCTGCTGCATTGCCTAGAATGGATTTAGCAATTTATTTGCATTCATGCAAGATCAAAATCAAATCCTCAGAAATGCTAGGAGGCTGCATCCTCAACATTACAATCTCAACCACTTTGTATGTCTCTACTTGGGCTTTTTCAACTATAGTCCTTATTTTTCAAGATCTTGTTTGTTTTACACCAGATGATAACATACAGCCAAAATAGTGCTTTTATATATATATATGTGGGGGGAGGGTTATATGACTGTGCTATCATCTAAATGTATTTACAATATACTCAGAACCCAGAACCATGCTCTCATATAACTGTAATATTTATAAGTTATACCAAGTAATGATATAATTATTGAAGATGATTGTATGGAACTGACAATTACAACTAGTTTTTTCTCATATTCATTTTCACTTTAATATGCCATACATTAATTATTTATTTATTTTCCATTTTATCAAAAACATATTCATTCTAACATAAAAACCCCACCAGAACTAAACACAATAGGTGTACTCTCACATAGCACACATTCACTAACCTCAAACAACAATGTTTGATTGTGGCCAACAGTGCATGTGCATCTACCCTCGGCTCAGAGTATGACCAGTCAAAATGATTGAGGATCAAAGATTAAGCTCTGTGATATATACTGTGCGGGTGTATACCATTACATCGCAAGTCCATTACATCGCATGTCCATTACATCGCGTTTTGGGAACAAATACATTGCAGGTCCATCAGGTCGCATTTCCCCCACCTCTCTATACACAGTTAACCCTGCTCTGACGTACAACCAATAGGATTTAGGGGGCGTATATGTCACAATATAAAGGTGGAAGAACCAGGTTGTTGGTCCAACAAGTTGGCTAGAATAAACACAACTTACTTTTTCACGTGTCTTGTCTTCCAACATGCTGGATCCAACTTGTTACATAATAAACGAGGCTTCACTCTCACTATGAAGGTAGGCTTGGTTGAAAGGATTGTGTGCCTAATTCCCCTTGTTTGCAAAGTTGATTACTAGGATGGTGTACCCAACTCTCATCTTGAAGTTAAGTAGTTAGTTAGATTTAAAAAGTATTCATCTGTTCCAGACGGGGCAAAAGTTAACATATCCACTCATGTATTTCACCCACCTTAAATTTACTGTTTGGGAGGGGGAGAGTTTCTAACTTGCCAGAAATCGAATGTCCTTAAACAAACTTGGAGACTTTAATTTAATTTACAGAAACTCAATACTATAGTAGTTTTTAAACCATATTATGATTTTGCGAATGGATACATGAGAGTAGATACGCTAACTTTTGCCCTGTCTGGAGCAGATGAATACTTTTTAAATCTAACTACAGTAGCCCCATGGCTTCTTTGGTGCTGACTGACAGCTCACAGCTGACAGCTTTTAAAAGTTACCAGACCAAATTACGTATCCCTACGCTGAACCAGATGATCTGCAAAAACATGTGTTTAACAGCTGTCACTTCAGACCGTCAAAATTTAGGTACATACCTACTACTTAACTACTTAACAATCCTTTCAACCAAACCTACCTTCATAGTGAGAGTGAAGACTCGTTTATTATACCAACATCCTGATTCTTCCACCTTTATATTGTAACATATGCGCCCCTTCAATACTATTGGTTGTACGTCAGAGTAGGGTTAACTGGGTATAGAGAGGTGGGGGAAATGCGACGTAATGGACATGCGATGTAATGGACTTGCGATGTGATGGTACATATACGCCCCTTCAATCCTATTGGTTGTACGTCAGAGTAGGGTTAGCTAGGTATAGAGAGGTGACCCAGTTAACTGCAAGGTATTTGTTCCCAAAACGCGATGTAATGGACATGCGATGTAATGGACTTGCGATGTGATGGTACATATACGCCCCTTCAATCCTATTGGTTGTACGTCACTTGCGATGTGATGGTGCATATACGTCCCTTCAATCCTATTGGTTGTACGTCACTTGCGATGTGATGGTGCATATACGTCCCTTCAATCCTATTGGTTGTACGTCAGAGTAGGGTTAGCTGGGTATAGAGAGGTGGGGGAAATGCGTCGTGATGGACCTGCAATGTATTTGTTCCCAAAACGCGATGTAATGGACATGCGATGTAATGGACTTGCGATGTAACGGTGCCCACCCATACTGTGCCACAAGAGAGAGAAGTTTGAGAACCATTAACTTAGATAGTGTCTGATAATCCGGTGTATTGTATCTTTTAAATTTATATTGGACAGACGCAGTTGTTGAATAAATAAATAGACACTTATAACCTAAATAGAGTTGATAAAACATGAATCTATTAAACCATAGTTTTAGGTTATCAAGATCTGGTGGATATATTTTTCAAAATATGATACACAAAAATAGAGTCTAGCAGTTTAGTCAAGAAGGATGACCATCCCCACAATCTGTTCCACTAATGGACTGTACCTATCGACATCTGAGGAACATTATGTTATTCTTGATTGTCCTCAGGTATGGAAGCTATGAAGACTATGACGAGGGCACAGCAGACTATTATGACACGACAGAGTCTTATCCAGGTAAGTGGTGATCTGCTCTCTCAACCTTGGCATGCTAGCGGTGTAAAGACCTACTTGACATAATACTCAATAATATGCCTTAGTAATTGTAAAATGCACTTTCTTTTTAGGAACACATTCTTGGAAATNTTTTTTTCTACATCTATTTTGAAAAAGGATACATACATACATTTATGTCCTTTCTTATTTCAAAGACCTCATTTTTATTATAAAACTTACAAATTATGACCTTTAAAATCAAACCTTGTCTGTAATATTAGTCAATTTGGGAATTTGATAAATAACAATAACTATAACTTTCCTTTTGTGCAGGAAAATCTGAAATGTTTTTATTTATATTTAGACCATTTAATCTTAGAATCAATATGACTAAGGATAAAATATCAATGAAAGAATAACTTTGGAGCACTACTAGAAAAAGTTTGAGGTTGTACTTAGAAGAAAAATAGCAAATTTGATTTAAAATGTAATTTCTAGGTAATGAAAAAGTCTAAAGAAGCATCAGCATCATTTAGACAAGCAAAGGTGCTTGAAGAGCTAGGATATTAAAAACAAAAAGTAAAAATAAATGTAAACCAAAGATAAAAAGGATATATCAATATAAACCATGCTCGAATATACAAAGAAATGGGGATTAGGTTTTTCTTTCAGAGAAACTTATTTTAAAAGCAAACGGGGTCTGAGGTCCATATTTAGTATTTTTCAAACAAATTGCTACTTTTTCCTTTATTTAGAAACTAGGCTAAAAAATTGGGAGCCCTGCTCATAAAACATTTAAAATCCATTATAATCCTAGGATAGAAAATTTTCACCATTAAAATACTTTGTCATGAAAAACTAAAATAATTGATATCATAACAGTTCAAATAGTGTATTTAATTATGTATCTTTTCCATTTCTATTTTTTATTTGTATAAAATGCCTAAATGCAGATATTCATAATTAATTCCAAGAGCATCATAACCATACCCCAACCATTAATTGGACACTTGGTCCATTCCCAAAGTAATATAATCTGAAGTTGGACTGGAATTCAAACCACAAGTGTTTTGCCAAGTTGATCTATTGTGCACTATTCTTTGTGAATATTATGTCAAATGTCTCTACACCATTGGTGTTGTCGTATTCGTCTTGTTGGTGTGCATAAAACTAGTGTATTAGTGTGGTAATGTGTTCAGTGTTTAATAATTATTAACTAATTATTACACTTAAATAGTAAATTGTGACTAGGATTAAATCTTACATAAGAACATGTATTTGATTGCCAACCCAAGTACCATTGACAATAATTTATGTTCTTTAAAAAAAACTACCATTAGACAGGGAGGTTATAATTTTAGTTTTGACACATGTATAACACTTTATAATTCTTGACAGAAAAAAATTGGGCGACTAATATATTACCAGGGTTTGGGGTGCTATGCACAAGTTTTATGCACTAGAAGTAAGTATTTTTTTAACCTATCACTATGAAACATGTTTTCAGGTTGTAGCAAGTGCTGCTAATAAATTTTATTTTTATTTTTTTTCATAAATTATCCACGCACTAAAATCCCTCTTAATGGACACTTCTGATTAATGAATTCGTCTTTATAATGGACATTTTAAACTCTCCTGCCAAAATAACATTGGCTCTTCAAGTGAAACAACTTCCCAATAACAGCTGCGGACCCTGATAGACACACATGTTTTCATAAAAATCTCTGCACAAAAATGGCAAACACCAGTTGATATTTGGGAATGTGAGGAATGCCATCATTGTCCCGTGCAAAGTGTGATCAGTTCTGTCTTTCACCTCTAGTAAAATTTCTAAAATAGTCTACATAGTAGTGACCACAGTACTTCAAGGTCATACATCTCACCCTTTCCGAGTCATTGCTCCATCAGTCTGGTCTGTGCTCTTTGCATATTTGTATGTATGTAATGCAATCTTATCAGTAATTTAGGTATAATATTTATTTATTGTCATTATTATCCTACATACATTTCTGCACAATGCAGTAATTATAGATTGTTTTAGTTAATGCCCACAGTATATAGATTCATATAAATTATGATTTTAAAAAATAAACAGATTTTTCCAAATGATGAACACTTCTTAGTAACTTATATATTTTGTTATCCCTGTCAGTGTGCATTAAGAAATGTGACAATATTAAATTCATGTTATTTTTTTAAATGACTTGGATCAAACTTCATTATTTAATTTCACAGTGAATAGTCTTTTTTCTTCTCTTGCTACAACCTTGTATATTTTATGTAACATTTCATCCATGGTAAATTAAAATGTCAAAAAACATTTTAATAATATCACACCAGTCATCATGATTGAATCAAGTTCTTCAAAAACCTATTGAAATTAAAATAACATTAAATGAATTAATTTTTTGACCAAATTTAATTGATTAGTTATCATCTATGATTCAATAGAGAAAATAGATGAAAACACTATATTTTTTTGGCATAATGGTACGCAAATTAAGTGGTACTACATTTACTTGATATACTGTGAATTGTTTCATAAAATATAAAACAAATATTATATACTTTATCTATATAATGCTTAAAATAACGATTGTTTGTATGTACCAAAATTTGCCTGTGTATTTCATTTTTTCATGGATCAAGTATATATTAAGGGGAGAGTTTGAACTGTTATTTGTAACAGCTATAAATGTTTTATAATTTGCAATGTTAAATCTGATAATCTATATTTATTTGTATATAAATTAAAGTGTATTCACAAAATATAAATTATCTTAATTACATAGTAACTGATTAAAGGAAATTCTAGCGTTAAACATAAACTTTAAATACTAAAATGTCATAAATATAAATATAAAACATTTTGTTTGGTTGTGGAACTAAAACAGTCCTTATGTCACCTAGGTAATGGCTCCTTCCTATATTATAATACTTAATACATACTAAACCTTTAATACTTAGATTCTAATTATTGTAAATAGTAATCATATAACCATCTGGATTAAACACTTGATTAAATTTCTCATTTTCTGGCATGTGATACTTAATCACATAATTTGTTTTAATTTTAGCTTAGCCATCAAATCATTGGTTGATCACAATATATTTAACAACTATTTGTAATTCCCAAAGTTACTTTGTCAGCATGTGTTCACACAATAGCTAGAACTATTACTTGATTTTTTTACTATTAATAAAATCATTGTGAATAAAAAGTTGATTTGGCTAATATTGCTTTAGTATGAAGAGTATAATTGTACATGGTTTTCAAAACTAAAGTTGTCATAATTATGCAAGATTTTCAACCAACCAACAGACACTTTATTTCTACAAAAGATTTCTAAAATAAAATGTGTGCATCTTTCTGTTCAAATGTCGGGCTTTTTTTTTGTTTGATTTTTTCTCTTCACTATCCCAAATTGTTTTCTTTTAAAAACCTGATTTATACTTTATGGCTCAGAAAATATTTTACTCTAAAAAATATATATATATATATATTTGATTGTGCTTAAACTGTGTCTGTATAATCCTTGTCAAAACTTTATCACCACATTTCACTTTTCATCAAAAGGTTCAACATGATGTTTACCATACCACAACTTTTTGTTGTTTCTATTAAATAATTTACCCTTATAAAATAATTTTGAACTATTTAAATTGAAATAATCAATACTAACCTGATGCTTAATATAGAAGTTGTTAGTTTTCAACAGCAAGATGCAAAAAAAAAAGTTTTTTCTTTACTTTAGCATGCCAGAAAAGAGAGATTTATTTCATACTTCAGTTGATAATCCAAACATAAAACTACCTTAAATTTTTTCCTATTTTATTTTTATTTTGATTTAACCTCCTTGCTGGGCAACAGGCAGGCAACATTATATTTTGAAGAAAAAGACACTTATAATTTAACTTTTAAAGTGATAATAGCTTATCTGTTTGATAAAGTCCCATATTGAAAATACAGACTCTTGCAGCTCTTAAATGCAAAGCTTTATATCAAACCATGAAATAAAAAATAAAAGTATACTTTTATTATTTTTTAAACTATTTTTTTCAGAATAGATAATATATTTGTATTCACATATAATGTAAGAGTCAATCTACCCTAAAGTAAGGTTGCTTCATGCTAAAATATTTCACCACAGTGCTTTGTAGCAAATATATTTAATCCATGCTCTGGACTTGACACTTTCTCAGAAGAGTTACACTAAAAATGAGACAAGACAAGAAACAATACTTTTTGCTAGCTCATTTTGTAAATTAGGATATCTAACTACTATTCATTATTGGAAATAACAAGTGTTATCAATATTGAAATATGTATCTACTTATTAACTATGTGATGCATTTAATGCAATCATGACACTTTACGCCTTTTCTTTCTAACTCCATCTAGTAACACCAATAATTGTATTTACTTTGCAAATATATGTATCCAATATTCCCCATTTGTAACTTTGAGGAATAAGTTAAACACAGTCTAGCTTAATAAACATACTTCTATTCAATTATTCTCATTTGCATTCTTATTTCCAATACATTGGGAATTTAATAAATGTAATTCTTCAGAAATGTTGTTTATTTTGTGTGTAATTCTTAGGTGCATAAAGTTGAGATGTTCATTTGTTACATAAAAACAAAAATATATTTAAAAATTAACTGTAATGATAGGTTCATACAATTTTTGAGACGAAGCAACGTTTAGTTGATCTTGCTGTTAAACTACCCAAAAATATTTTACATTCAAAAATATATATATTAGGGCTCAACAATAACTTTAATCATGGAAAAATACTAACTTAAACCTGTAATAACTTAAATAGTCTGGATTTGTAAAACAGTAGTTGATGGGGCACACCAATAAAAGGATCAACAATGGTCTCAATTTTGTTGAAATTATATTGAAATAATTTTTTTATGTCATGGTAATTTTTGTACTCAAATAAATACAATATATACAACATTTTGTCATTGTAAGGATTAATCAGTCAAGCATTTGTAAGGGAATCACATTTATTTCAATTCATTGTCTTCCCATTTTTCTTATCATTCTTGAATATGTACTACTATGGTAAAAGTTATATTACATAATAGTTTGTATTCTTTAATTGTAAGGAAATATCCTGAGGAATTGATTCTCTTTCTTTATATCTATTTAGCTAAAATTTGTATTTGGGAATATTCATAAAAAAAATTATTTCTATTCAAGGGTTTATTTTGTGAACATAACATTTTCAAAATAGTAATCATATATTATAAAATTATTCTGAATATCAAATGTATACACCATTTTAATTCTCATTAATCTGATTCCCCTTGAGTGAAGATATACAGGTTCAATCTCTAGCTTGGTGAACTGGAGAGCTGTTTTCCATTCGATTTTCATCTCAACTATGACACATTTCTGTAAATCTCCCCCTCGATTCATTTCTTTAAGCTAGGTATTCCTATAGGGCCCTGCAATATATGGTAGCTACATTAAACTTGAACATATAGATATTCCTTGATAATATGCCCTTAGTAGCAATTTATAGTGTATTATTGACCAGAAGTACTTTAACCCTTCATCTAGTTAAATGTATTGATACTTATTAATATTTTCCACAGTCATTTGTATTTAGAGTTACAAGAGTTCTGTTCCTAATTAGTTGGAAATTTCTTAAAATCATTAAAAGTATTCAAACTTCTTAAACTCAACATTAACATCAAATTACGAAAGAAAGTATGGTGGAACATCTATTTGTTCTTAGACACTATACATCAATTTTCCTTTAATTGGTCACACAAAATGTTTTGTGTCTCAACTTTCTAGTCTTAAATGGTTGTGTTGGTGTCTCAAAAGAAATCTCAACACCTCAGTAATCTTGATCTAGGTTTGAGGTTAGTTTTCGCTGTCTGTCTGTCCGCCCTTTTGCTCGCAGACGAGACCACCAACCGATGGAAAGGATTCAAAACTCCATCTTCGGGGGTCGCCACTGACAGGTCGCGATTTCGCCCCACCCCATACGCCCGCCCAGCCAAGTAATTGGTGTTGTGCCCCATCACCGCCACATGCAGCAATAGCATCCATGGAATTGTACACCGCCACCGGCGTCCCTCCTGCCATCGCATTGTGCGCCGTTGATAACTAGGCAGCACTGCGAGTGGCCCTGACGGGACCCCTTCCATCTCTCCCTCTTACTGCGTGTGTTTAAGCCGGTTTGTGGCCACGATGTGAGTGCACCACACATTCATACAAAATATAAATTAAAAGGTTCATGCAAAAAAATACGACATAAACTTTTGAATAAAAAAAAATTGTGGAAGTGTTGTCATCAGTGTCAATTCTTCAAAGTTTCAATCTTTAGCTTCTGCTTTTTAATTTCACTTTTGCATTATTATTTTCTCTTTTCATTCAGCTAATACTTTTATCTAGGAATTAATTCTTCTTCAATCCGTCCTTCAAAAATTTCAAATTCATACAAAATAATTATTATAGTTTTGTTTATATCCCATTAATTTAAACTTTTCTTCATACTTTTCACAAGCAAAACTACCATTTTACTTCTCACCACATTTCTTCCATCCTACGCATTGACAAATTTAACAATTTCAATTTGAAAAAAAGAAAATCTTAATAATTTTGATAGGGATCAACATAAAATAGACTTTGTAAGCTAATTAAAGGTAGTTATTGTTCTTGTAGCTGTATAAAAATTTGTATGGATGTTTCTACAGTATCATATTTGTGTTTGAATGTTCTCTTTTTGCATTTTCCTTTGCTGATGTGTTGAAGAGAGAGCTTTGTATCATTTGATTAATGTTGGGTAATTTTGATATATTGAAAGTGACAGATTATACTCTTGAAATGATACAATTAACTTAATTAACTCAAATCAAGGTTGCAAAGTTTGACAACCTTTAACATTGTCAAGTTTGGGGGTGAAATTACATGTTCATAAACACAGGACCAAAATTAATCAAGAACATCTTGAAAAGACAATCACATGCATTGGAAAAAAAAGTAATTTCGATAAGGTTTGTTTTTAGTTTAAGAGAAATAAATTAATAAATTAGCAAGTAATAAGATGATTGTGAAGTGACCAAAATGCTTTCTATTGGCCGGTGAATGGTGACATTCCAAGTGCTCATGTTGATCATAAATAGTAATTTTTAATTGCTAATTTATTTTCTTTGATTGCTGTATTTCTTGTAATTGCTAACAAACTTTTAAGTTTGTGTGTGCTTTTAATATTAGACATAATGATACCTGCCATTACAGACGTAGTTTTTAGGTAATAATGTAGGCTTGCTAGTAAATATTACAGTTGGTCAAATCATATGAAGGCTGACAAAGTAATTTAAAACTTTAATTGAATAGTTTTTTTTAAAGAGGTTTGATAACATATTTTGTTACCAACTAAATCTTTAATTCTCTTTGCTAATTTTTATAATTAATAATTCTCACATCAACATTTATTTAATTTGTTTTGTTTGTATGTAAGCTGAAACATTAAGTGTTTAATAGATAGGAAGTATTTTATCCTTTGATGTGAATGTTTTATTTAATGTAAAAAAGTTGAAAACACATAAATAACTGTAATGTTTCTCACTGGTCCATCATACTAAATTTGGGCCCAGAATTTATATGTAATTATAAAACATTAAACATGAAACTATTAATAATAATAATTTACTAGACTAGAAAAGCTCAAACAAATGAGATGTAATGTTAAAATATAACTTTGTTTCATAATTTAAATGACAAAAACTGAAATGTATTTCTTCTTTTTTTATTATAATTAAAAATTACAATGTGAAACAACCCAGTACCCCTTAATAAAGATGTTGTCTACAATACAAGTTTGTTGACTTAATTTTGTATTTAATCTTTGAATCATTACTATGCAGAAACCCTGATCACATTAAAATGTAAATCACAGCTTTAAAAAGACACTTCAAAAGATATTAAACCTCACCTCATTATGATAAGTAAGGATCTACACCTGGAACCCAAAAAATATCAGGTAAACAAATATATATTTCTAAAAAGTAGTTATTCACAAATCTTTTTTTGTATGCTAATTATAAATTCCTCCCCCCTCCCTTCTAACTCAAATATAACAATCTACCAAAAACATACTTAAATCTGGTTATTAATAAATTTACTATTTAAATGAAAATTTTCCAAAATATAATTTGTTCTAAAATACCAAAAAACTCACTGAAAACATCAGATAAAAATATGTTATAAATAAAACTTTTGAAATTCCTCCAGAATAAATTGCTTTTTGAAAAGGAAACTAAATATGAATTTATAGTTAGCATTGCATAACATAAAATATATTAATTTAAAATGTAACTATCCCAACATAATAATTGATCAGTAATAAATTAAAATGTATCACCACTATTAGTATTTGTATATATCACCATAATAACTATAAATTACTAGCAGTTAAACTTTTCTATAGTTATCTCATTTTATTATCTATTGATTTTAATAATCCAAATTTTTATTTTCAGTTTGAAGATGAAGTCAAATGAAGAGCTCTCGTCTTATTTGTGTGTTGGCCTATCAAAATTCAAATAAGTGATCACTTTCAACCATAAATTCAGGCCTCCATTGTCTATCGTCTGCGTTTTATGGTACCAATGGATTGAAGTCTTTGTTAAAAAGAAAAGTATCTTCTCTTCCAGAACTTGTAGTTGTATATTTGAAAGTCTATTCTTTGTGAACATAGTTTATATTGACATAAAAATTTGGCTGTGATATTATAATCATTCACAATTGTTTACAATACATTGACTAACTTTACACCCCGCCTATGTGATACAGAAAAGGGATTTTTTTTTATTATTCGTAACTAGGTAGGAATTAAGTTAAGAACCTTTAAGAAATGTCTTCTAATTTAATTCAAAACCCTCCTTATAACTACTATACCAGTGAGATTTATTAATATTAGAGTGATCAGATTTCTAAACTTAAAAACATTCTAATTACTCTTAACTCCAAAATTTCAAACTAACTTGATAAAAAGTAAACTGATAAATGCTATACAAAACCATCATTATCTTAAATTACATGTAAATCAGCAAATATATCACTCATTGTTTATTTTGTGTACCCGCATTTGTTGTAAGTTTAAATGTTTAGCTATAGTTAATGTAGAAAAAAAAATTATATATTTGTTTTAAAAAAAAAATGTTTTTATAGTTAGTTTATAGGAGTGCAGGTAAAGTGTTAAGCAACAAACTGGCCGATACGAGAGGGGAAAATGGTAAATACCCAGAAATGGTGTGGACAAAGTGGCCGAAAGTCCAGGACCATGTAATAGACAGCCAACAAATAGACACAATCAAAACCATTATTTGAAAGTCTGAGTAGGTAGTGGCCGACCCGACTTGAACCAACTGCTAGACAGTCTCATGTATATGATTACATTACAAAGTGGTAGACTACCAAAAAAGTTAATATGAGAAGACCAACTGCTAGACAAACTTTGATATGAATCCGGTAAGTGAGTCAAGTTAAAGATCAGTCAATACTGGGCATGTGCTAGAATGACATCTTGACTCGGGGAAATTTTACTGAGGGAAACGGGACTGCGAACGAAAAAAGTAAAAGTGATTTTCCACTTCAGACTTAAATTTATTTTTCAGATGTATCATTTTAATCTAAAGTTAAACTTATCATTCATCAAATAAAAAAATTATAGAATCAAAATTAAAAGCTTTTGGCAATTTAATCTTAAATAGATCAATTTATTTAGTTTCAATTAAGTTAAAATGTAATAGTAAATATCAAAAATATTTTTAAGATTTGGGAAAATGAACAAAAACTTTGAATTGGTAAGTTATAGGTCTGAACAATAAATTTAAATGTGGGTTCTACAAGTGTTGAATAAGGTCAAATAAAAAACTAGGCCGAGTGAAACTACTATAAATTGTATTAATAGCATTTTTGGCTAGCAATATAAATAAATTATAAACATAGGTCTTAAGATTGACTAAAAAGGTCCTTCGATAATAAAAAAATTATATTGTGAATTTTAATAATTTAAACAATAAAACATTAAGATTTTCAAACTACTCCAAATAAATAAAAGTGAGCCACAATATTGTCCATAAAAATACCGAAAACATTTCTTAACTGAGCCAGTGGGCCCATTATCTCCTTATAATTTTATCGGTAAACCTCCCACATAAAGCCCTGTTGGACTCCAAAAGTATTAATTTATCCAATATTATTATCTATGATACAAAAATAAGTGTAATGAAGGTTTATTCTGACCATAATCTGATATTTAAAAGCTACTTGTATCATTATTTTGCACTAAACATGTTTTCATGCCTTAAATCTATTAATGGATAAATATTACCATCAATTGTGTGTAGCCTATTATAGTTATGTTATTTAATGGCTCTCATTCACGTTGACTAGGTAGTTATAGAATAAAACCGTAAGAAGTTTCGGGTATTCGTATTCTTAAAGTAAGATAAAATTAATTTAACATTTAATAAATTAAGAATTTTCGTGCTGAACATTAAATACAAACGTTAAATTTGATAAATGGGGGTTTTATTGAAACTTAGTTTATTTTAATTTTTCATTATAAAATCCCAAGAATTTCCCACCAGAGTTTCAGGAACATTCAATTTCCCCAAGTTCAGGATCCCGCCCAGGCCTTGTTAAGACAAAATATTGTCATTTGTCCATACACTTGGTTTTTCAGGTGGAATATCAAATATTGTGGGTCATTGTGGTATTGATAATTTTAATTATTCTGAGTAAAATAGTTTTTATAAAATGTATCCAATACTCAATGGATGTGAGGATACAGCTCTGATATGTGCCCATCTATCCAGGAGATGTAGCATTTCAATTGGAATTTTGTCGGTGGGCAAATGCTTTATCACCGATTAATTCAATTAAGACTTTTCAACAGCTACTTTCACTTGTGGCAGTATCAACAATATCTGCATTCCATTGTAGAAACAGAATTTCAACATCCTTTCTCTGTAAACCTGTAGTGTGGTATGATTGAGCTTGTTGTGTTACAAAATGAACTTAGAGGGACTCCTATTGGAGGAGGTTCCCTTGGCTACAAGGATTGGTATCATCCTTCAGCTTAATGAAGCTCCTGAACTTTACAGTCCTCAGGTGACACAATATATAAACATGACTTTCCCTAAACCATGGATTTGCCACCAACGCCTCCATATCTTAGGTTTTGTGGGGATGGGTGACAAACATAGTATACAGATGAATGGTAAATACAAGAGACTTGCGCTATAACTAGTGTTTCCCTGATAAAATACCACCAAGACAACCTCGTAAGAACAACACGTACTTATACCACAGGACCTGCTAAGTGCATTGAGTTCGGCAGTGGGGTCATTTAATACCTCCAATAATGTGTTTTACCTGCCAGTTTCAAACAGCTGTATCTCCACTCCCATTGATGATTGAACACATGTTTATATGAACTTTCTTACTCCGAGTACTCAATACTCACTATTTGCTATTCCTCCTGAAAAGCCCTGTATATAGGTAAATTATCGCAGTAATGTGTGTTCAAGTGGAGATCAGTCTCGACTCCCATTCTTCTATGCCCATGTTGATCACTTGGTTTTTGTTATATCAACTTGTCGCTTGAGCCACGTTTAACTGGACTCATCTAAATGTTGGTCCTCTCATGTTGACACACCCGGCCTTGCAAATAAGTTCTTATAGACGTTCAATCTTAGATAATTGGGGAGGGGGGGCACCATATGAGATGGATTTTTATTTGAAATTAAAAACGTGTCTCATAAAAAACTTAAATGCACATTTTTTACAAACTATTCTATTATTAGATTGGCGGTGATTCTAAGAGGCCTTTGAATATATTTTTTATGACATATGATTATTGTTTGTAGTGATTGTGTACAGGTTCTTCATTTACATACTTTTTATGTTAAGAAAGTAACATATTTTGTAACACATAATTATCAATACAACACTTTCATTTGAAACAGACAATGTTTGAAAAAGACTTTTAGCAAATAATGCTCAAAACATACAGATTCAGTACTGAAGTTAATTAAATATTTTGCCTAGTTTTATAATACACCAGAACATGCACTTAGTAAGGGCTTAAGTTGAAAAATTATTTATTTTTATACATGTTTTCATTAGTTTAAATTGAGATAAAAACTCCTTATTTAAAAAAAGCAAATTCTGTGATTTTAATTTTCCTTTTTTTAAGTGCTATTAATACTTACATAGTTAGTTCTTTATACATCTTTTTCTCCAATAGTCTTAATGGATTATAAAATTAAGCTTCGGTTTTGTTATGTCAATAGTATAGGCACAATATGGAAAGTGCTTAATCATAGGAGGGGGAGGGGGGTAGCAAACTCCCGCCCCAGGTCCCCAAAGGTGTTGGTACGCCACTGGTATTAATTGGAGGTTACACATCATAATATAAGTTAATAATGGAAGTTATACAAATTGCTATGCCTCTTACTAATACAAACACTTCTGGTTGGGGCATGGATACACCATCTAATTCACATAACTGATCAACAGTTTTATTTAATAATAGGAAAGAAATTAAAATTTCATTTGAATGGTTTAAAGTTTAAATATGTGTATAGGTCTAATTGATATGGAATAAGTAAGCTATGTGCAAGTTTGTTAGAATAGAAGGTTGCCTCGATCAGCCGTTTCCGTGGAGCAGGTCAAGTCGGACACTTTACGTCACAGAGTAACCGCCCGACTACTTCACCAGCCATACGACGCAATGTTTCATTGCAGATAACTCAACTTGATTTTAATTTAATTTCATTTAAAAGCACTTAACTATTCTGTCTACCTAGATTGGTCATTTCTCTTCTCTTCCTTTAATTTATTTTAAAGTTACCTCACCTGATTTCGCTTATTAATAAACTATTCAATTTTATATATCTATCTCTTTGTTTCAACATCTTATGTCATCTTACAACTCTATCTCAATTTTTCATTATATCTGTTTTTTCTTCAAACGTGGTAATAGGTTCTAGAAGTTCTTCAGTTTATTTACAACATTTCTTCACTTCTAAATTGAGTTTTTGTTAGATCATGTCATAAGATTACCATCATACTTTTTATTTCTTTTATATATATGCTTACCTATTTCACAATTACTTTATTGGCGTTGTATTGTGTTTTAACCATATTTTTAACTCTTTTTGTTTGTTTCATGAAGTTCTGAGGATTATGCGCGCGTTGAAACCAGTTGACAGAAACGGACAACCTAATCGCCATTTCAGGGAACACAAGACAAAATTTCAAACAAGGAATACCAATTCTTTCATTTATCAATCAACAAATAGATTACCTTCTATTTTTAACATGTATTCCAGCATCATTCGTTTTGACTTTTAAATCTTGATTATCACTGTTTTAACCTTAAAATCTAACTTTCTATGAAACCGATTTCAACTTAAATTATAATTTTAGATGTTGTAATCGAATGTGTTAAATGTTTTATCAATGGTGTGTGTTTATAACTCATAGCACTGTATATAACTTCATGCTGTCAAACCTTATTATAACATTTTAATACTGTACACATAGCCTACTTATTTATTCCATCTCAATTAGTCCTTCACATATGTTTTTACTCTCAACCATTTAATTGAATTATGATGTCCTTGCTATCATTAAATTAAGTTCTTTATTAAAGAATTTAAAGCAATTTCAAAGAGATTAATCCAATTGCATGAACAGCAGATCACATTTGTTAAAGGGAGGAGCCACAAATATGCTTTTAAATATATTCTAGCAGATATTTATATTTTTAAGATACTGAATTTATTCATAAATTAATAATTGATTGTTATGTTATTTTTACCAAACATTACATCATAATGGCAGGAAATACCAGTAAAAAAATGTATGGTTAATTATTTTTTTAATTCCCCAAAAAATATATCATTTTATACTTGCTCTTAAGATATTGAATAAATGGTATTTCAGATAAGCCTTTTGATAAAACTATTAGGAAAAAGGCATTTGAGATGTTCATTCCTACAAAAATAAGTACCTATACAAATATTAATTTGGAAAATATTGTCCTTTTTTGCCGAAGAAAATCCACCAGGATCTATCATGACAGAAAAAATAATACACTTAAGAATGTTGTAAATTTAAATAAAATCCCCAACTTAACAAACTGGTACTTTTAATAAACCAGATATATAAACTACTATTGAGCAGTTTTACTGTGCAATTCATTAATATTACATGGGACCAGTTAATACTCCCAAAACATATCTCATATTCAAACTTCTATCATAATATTGACATTCATATTAACTTAATAATTAGATTAACTCAAGTAAAAAATAGTGATTTTGTGGCTATTATTATTATTGTTTTGATTATTTTTCATATTGTATAACATTGCAGACATTCTAAACCAACTGATTATATCAGAACATAAAGGTGTATTACTACAATATTAACAATGTTTATTTATATTATTTATACTTATTTATAATTAATTTTTACTTTATTTTCATTATTTTCAAATGTTTGTGATAGCTTAATAGAATATGGAAATTTCCACTCATATCTTTCTTAAGTCAGCTTTATCATTATTCCTTATAGTAAAAAATGTGATCTAAGGATAGCATTGAAGTTTTTGATAATATTTTTGAAAACATGTTGGTATTTTTATTGCTATGTCTGTCTTTGTATTAATTTTCTATGCGATTCAAAAGTAAATCTGATCACCCTAACTGTTTCCTATGCTCCTATTTTTATACTTATTTTTTTAAAAAACGTTTTTTTTTTACCAAGAGTCAGTTCTTAACTAGTATAATCATGATGTTAAAAAAGGGCTTAAATAAATGTTAACCAATTCATTTCTAAATGCATTGATTAAGAGTTGAAATTACTTATTTTGACTGTGTCCAAATTTATTCATGAGTCTTTTTTTGTAAAGATATGCAGAATAATCCTCTGAGTATATGCTCATCCTTTTACGTGTTTTGATTGTAATTTATTGTTACTTGTAGTACAGCTTTGTAAAAATATAAGCAGTGATTGTGTCAAACTATAGGTAAAGATATTAATTTACTAGGCCTAATTAATTTATAAATATAAATAATATTTTAAAAATAATTACTTATGTTGCATATATTGCAGTATAGGTTTTTTTTAAGTAGTATTCAAACCAAAACGAAATAGTCAAATCTCCTATAACTTAAATACCAATTTAATGTTTTAAATAAGTACAATTAATAAACAATAACATATTTGTATCATTTTTCTGTTAATCATGTAAGAAAACATTTGGTTTACACTTGTTTGGCACCTAAATTATGTATTTTTTTCATATGAATATTTTATATGCTATAAATTTCTTCCTTTTAAAACAAATTAACTACATTTTTACTGTCTTATATGTATTATTAAAACCACCATTTATTTCCATAGCTGTTGGTAATATGGTAAGCCATTAATCTAAGTACTTTTGAATATTATCTGTAGCAAATAATTTAAATTGATCACTTTCAAGTTAGTTTGTTCTATTTCCTTATTTGGGATTAGAAACCTTGAATTTTTTTGTTACTTATGTTTTACACTAACAACTACTCATAATCCAACTTTATTTCCATTTATATTAAAGACATATCGGTGACCTGGTGGTCTAGGGGTAAGGTGTCAGACTTCTATGCTGGCGGCCGGGGTTCAATCCCAGGTCCCGGCAAAGATTTAATCACCCTACCATTACACATTAGCGTAAGTGCGTATAACCCGAACGGGTAGTAAGACGCGGTGCTAATAATAATAATAATTAAAGACATAATGTGTTAATAAAGTTTAAAGATAAGCAATCTTACCCTTATTTCCATCAATTTAATCAATATTGATATATAAAGGTGAGATGTTTTAAAAATCCAAAACAGCTTCTACTTAAATTAATAATATAACATATTTAGCTCTCAAAAGAATATTTTTCTTACTAGCACCACATTTACTACTTGAACATGCTAAACACATACATACTAACTATGCTATGGATGTGAGAGGTTTTATATGAAGGAAGTGTACACACATTCGCACATATTTTTCATTGAGTACAAAAGGAATTTCATATTTCTTGCATATAGACCTTTTGCAGTCTTTTCTTATGGCAATGATAATATCAAATAAATAAATAAAAATGCTCATGTTTAAATAAATATTAGTATCACCCTGAGTACACCCAACTGTGATTCAAACTGCAATATTTCCATCATCAATCGAGCGTATTGTGAGAGTGACACTTTGGAGTAGTGCACCACCCAGGGGGGTCTACAGGCTACTGAAGGGTCGTCGAAACTATTTTAAATGACAAAGAAGGTACTAAAAAACCATGTGAGTAAGATGCAGCCTTTGTAATCCAGTATGTGAATATTATGTGCAATAAAATGACTTTGGCTTATAATTTTGACTGCACCAAAAGTACACAGTTAATGTAAAACCGGCGAACGACATTGTAATGTAACACAATCACTCGCTAGTCAGTACAGTGTGGCAAACGACGGGCTGAGCACATGTGTCCTGAATGTCTGTTTGTTCCCGAATCTTTTGACCCATGCACAGGTCAATAAAATGTTAAATGATACAATATCTGTTGTAAATGTTATTAAGGCAGGGCCATTGAATTGCGTTTTTTTTTAAATGATGTGCAATGAGATGGGCTCAGATCACGATAAACTGTTATTACATACAGAAGTGTGATGGCTATCATGTAGTAAAGTGATATGTCACATCTTAGAGCATGCAACTATTGATGTGGGTCTAAGAAACTACCATGGTGGGTATGAGAGAAAGTTAAAGGAAATTGAATGAAAATACTTCCATAACATTACACTAATCAACACATTCTCCGGGTGGGAAAATTGCCTATTTTATTTTTGGAAATCATTAGAATCTAAAATAAAATTTTAAAGTGCATAAATATTTAAAATACCAACAAAGCTCTTGATAAAGTACAAATCGAATAATTTATAAGCTCATTGATGTCAGATTTTCTTAAATAGCAATACTCATATCAGAAATGAATAGATATTCAATTCATTTTAATTTGCATATCATATTATATATGTGTAGCTTTGTTACTCATTTTGGAGAGGGGTTGATCTTCTATAAGCAATGCCAAGCCAGTCAATTAGTAAGACCGTTCAGAATTACTAGATGATCAGGGCTACCACACCTAGAAATCTTAACAAACCGAGAAAATAACAGGATTTATTTGTGTTTGGAAAACGGAGATTTTTAAATCTCAGGAAAAAAGAAAGCTTCTAAATTGGTAAAGTTGATGCATTTAAACTGCAAGCTTTATATTATATGCCGAGGAAAAGTCAAAATAAAGAACTATGTAACTTATTCAAACACATTCCTCCTTATAATTACAATTCATTACAACTTCATTCAAGTGTCTGTCCAAATACACATCAGACAAGTTAAACCCTTCCTACTTTTTCTATAAAAACTTGATCTGATCATCTCCATCCCCAGACCATGATGTTCTACTATTAACCTGTACTCGTTCCTCTCAACAATGATTGTATTCGCTTCTCAATTAAAGTCACATCATTTTATTCCTTTGCACTACTTTGTAAGTGAATATGATTGGGAATGTCTTCATAAGCATATGTTAGAGTGAGATCTCCCTTAGCGGACACCTCTGAATACCAGATTCTTCTTTATAACGGACAGTTTAAGATTCCCCGACAAAATAACAAAGGCCCTTACTGTGAAACAACCTCCCAATAACGGAAACGGACACTTCTAAAAACACATGTTTATGTATAGCAAGCAGTGGACAAAAATTGAAAAGGAAAAACATACAGTCTATTTATAGTCTTTGACTTTAGGAATGTCAGGAATGCGAGCATTCCTGCCTTCTCCTCTGGAGAAAGTTTCTAAAATAGCCTACAGTACTTCAAGGTCTTACTTCCCACCCCTTTTGAGCTATCAGCAGGGGATGTTTTATCAGTTGTCGGTTCTCGTGCCTACTACCTAGAGCTTACATTTATTTTATTTGCATATTCTGTATATTATGCAATAAGTACAATAAGCTACATACAATATTTATTCATTAGTCATAAATCCTGCATACTATATTATGTGGTGCACTAATTAGATTGTATTAGTTTATATTCAAAGTATATAGATTCATAGAGATTAAGTTGTAGAGAAGCAGAACGATAACGGACACCTCTTAATGACGTACATTTTGATTATCCTCGCAGATGTCCGCTATTGAGAGATTTCACTGTAAAGTTAAAGTAAACCGTTTGTCTTGTCAAGAATAGTCTTAATGACTTGATAAACTTTTTTTTTAATCCAAACCCACTAATTTCAACACTATGCTGCTTGGATTTTTTATTTGGAACATAAAGAAAAGCTAATCATTTATAGTGTGGAAAATTTTCAAAACATTGAAAGTTATTTATGAGGGTTGACTATTTCACATGGAAAGTATAGAATCCCAATCGCTGATGGGCAGTAAATCAATAAATATGTTAATATTTCATTCGTGTGTTTTCTATTAATACATTTTGAAGTGCAGCACTAGTGTAGATGTTTTAAACATGTCAACAAATAGGTTATTGTGTCTTGCTTATAAACATTTTATCTGTGAGCACATTTAATATAAAATAAATGAAATTAGATTAACCTTTATACACCCTATTAAAGTGGTGTTCAACCTTTTTTTGCTTGCATACTCCCAGATTAATTTATCTTCAACATTGTTCCTCCAAAGTTGTTGAAGCATTAAAAAGTTTTAAATAGTATATAATCACATACATATAACTATATATGTACATAATTTATTTTTTTAAATTTGAACCCCCGTAAGATGTTTTTGTGTATTCTCAGTTGAATACCACTGCCCTAATATGTGTTTTGGTTTAAAAAAAAATACTGATTGTTTCCAAACAAAAGAGAAAAGCTGCCTTTTGATACATTTTTAAATCCCAACTCCAGGGAATGCCACTTGAAAAAAAAATTTACCTTAGCACTCCAGGGGATAAGTTATATGGTATTTGTATGTTGTTTAGGTGTGTTCTTTCCATGAAAGATTCTAATTTTTTGTTAGGTTTAATGCTGAATGTTAGACATTTTATAAATAAAATTTTATCATAAAGTATATTACTTATAAGCATAACATGTTGATTTATTATTTATACATTTAAAGAAATTTAATGTTATGCTGTATTTTTACTGTTTCATGTTTTACAATAAACAATTTTTTTTATCATGGGCTATTTATTTATTTATTCCTTTTCTTTTTATTACTTCATTTATCTGAAGTGGCTTGGTCCACAACAATTGGTGCTTTCGATGGTAAAGCACAAGTCTCTTTCTCTTCATCATATGGTGGAGGTAGGAGACCATCAAATGGCAATAATTTACGTAATTATATTAAGACTGAAAGAGAAAATAACCAATTTACACTATGGAGGTTAAGATAATAATAACATTAAAGAAGACAAATATTTATAGTTAGTTATAAATTATGAAGGCCATCACGGCGGCCATATTTCCACTCATAATCTTAATCGACCCATTGCACCTTTAAAGAAGTACAAAGAAAAACTGGAAGTAAGCTGACATACGCCCAAATGGCGTTGTATCTCTGCAAGAACTTTGGCTGTGGAAAAAACTTTACCATACTTAACTACTCTCGTCCTTCTCCCAGAAGAAATGCTTCCTTGTGCTGATTAGTTGGTATCCCTCCCTACTTCACGTGCTAATCTCACCACCTCTCCAAGTCTCCATGCTAAAAATAATTATAATAAATTTAGACTAAACTGGAAACTTAACAGCAATGGCTTTATTAGAATAAAAAAATCACTTATTTGAAAAGTTAAAGTTGAATCTTAATTTACTGGAGATGTTGCCTTCAGCTCTTAGGGCCATCTGAACATCTTAAAATTAGAATCTAGCCCCACAATTTATTATAACTAAACATTTAAAAGGGCAATGGAAATGAGGAGGGTCTGTAGCTATGACAATGACCAATGAGGATACATTATAAACTGATAGACTGGGGGTGGGGGTGAAGAGATTAAGCATAACATGTACAAATGTCCTTTGTTATCAGAATGGATGGCACTTGCAACCCTTTTATATCAACAAGTTAAAATAAATATATCAAAAATGGTCAATAGCTAAGAGTTGAAAATCCTTAAACCACTTTACATCCTCAATTTCTTTACTACTTCTGGAATTTGTTTTGTTAAAAAAGTAAACATAGCAAATTCCAATAGTCTTCTCCAAAACCCAGCTCAACTTTTGGGGTCAATTATATAAGTAGAGCTAACTATCCCATTGTTTATAATTTAGGGCCTCGAGTTATTGACACATCTCGGTAGGTGTATCAGGAGTGTTTTATTCATCTGTTCTCTCTCATTGTTTACACGTTTATCTTTGTAATCTTTGGCCGACTTAAATTGACAGAAATAAAATTTAAAAAATTCACTAATAATTCTACACATCTAAGCTTGCAACTTAGTTTATCAAGAAATTATTGTAAATAAGAATTTATTTTACATATATATATATATTTAATAAGTACTTTTTGAACTGTTTATATCAGCACACAACTTCTAAACTATAATCTAGAACAGACAACATTCAGCCCCTGCCTATTATCTCATCACTATGAAAGGGGAAACCCCCATTTCACCAATGATAAGTTTTTCGGCCATGCCGGAATCAACCCTGGGACTTTAAGCTCAGGAGACTTCTGGGATGCTGACCATTAAGAAGGATGAGTAAGATCCTGGTTTGTTTGAAAACAAACATAGCTGGTTGATTATATTAATACTAATTATTATTATTATTTGTTGACAAAAAACCTATTTAGTTCTCAAAGGAGTATTGGTTGGAGTCGTATTGTCTTGCTAATTTATTTCCACCTCGCTTATTCCCTATAATTAACAAAAATGGTATATGGACTGCTTAGAAAAATATGCGTAACTTGTTCCCTATTATCAACCTTGGGTTGGTATTTTATATTTATTTAAATTAAGAGTAAAATATATCACTACAGAGTTGTCATTCCTGTTTGACTTTTGTTAACACCTTCAGCTGTTTTGTTTTTTAATCTCCACTGTAGTAACTTGTTTTAGCACTGCCTCTTACTAACTGTTTGGGTTATAAGCTTATGTACTAATTACGCTAATGGTTTTAGGGATTAGGAAGGCTATGTTTAGAAGAAGTACACCCGCATTCTTATAGACTGGTAAACTATTGTGACCATGCGTCAAAGATCACTATAGTTACTAGTTCCTCTTTCCGGCTGGGAAAATATCTACTAACCCAGAAGACCTAAAAGAAGAAGAAATTTTGCAGGCAAGTAGCCCCAAACCCAAAAGGGAGAAGGAATACATGGTGACCAAAATTCCCATGGGGTCCCCAAACTGGGTGGGTTTATAAAATAAACTGATGTCAAATAAAAATCTTGAAATCCACAAGACCAAGGAAGCTGAAATTTGTTCTGGCAGTTAGCCTCCAACCCGAAACGAGGAAAAAATACTTTGTGACCTAAAGTAAGGGGGTTTATAAAAAACTAAAGTCAAGATATTTTCAAAGCTAGGAAGTTGAATTTTTGTAGGTAGATAGCTTCTAACCTATAAGGGAGTGGGCATACTTAGTGATAACATTCTAATGGGGACTACCAAAAAACCAAATATGAAAAAATCTCAAAACTCATAAGACCTGAGAAATTGAAGACAGCCCCTAGCAAAAAAATTGTAGAGGAATATTTGGTAGTGGGAAATNTCATAGGAAATTTTGAGCCCCCCCACCCCCCCACCCTCACCCGCACCCCCCAAAAAAAATTCAAATTACTCGAAGCTCTGTAGACATAGGAAGCCGAGATTTAGCTGGCAGGTAATCCCTAGCACATAAGGGTACATTAATACTTGGTGACATAAAACTAAAATAATAAAATCGTTTGACACACCTAGTATAGTTGAATCTTTATAGACCATAAGGGTATTAAATTACTCAAATTAAAATTTTCCAAAACTTATATTCTTTCTTACATGTTTAAAACTAAATTTTATTAATTATTCAATATGTTAATTACTTGCTTGTTTTATAACTTGAAAGTGCCATTGTAAATATGGTTTGTGTCACCCTAAATGATTAACAAATATATAGAATAATGAATTAAATATCTGCATCTAAATATCATATTATGCTTTAAATTGAAAAATGATTCCTGACCAACCCAAAAGTCCTGGGTTCGATTCTTGTGTCATTTTGCAATTTAAAGAATAAAATACATAAAAGCATGCAAGATGTTTCTTTAATGTGAACAGTTCTGACCTTTGTTTTTCATTCTTATAGCTTGATTATAATTGGCACATTTAAATTTTTGGTATTTCCGCAAAAATAAATTGTACTTGCTCTTCCAATGTGTTATAATAAAGTTACTCACAATCTCACATAGGTTTATAAGATGTAGACAGGCTTCATAACGTCTGAAAGACAATATTTCAAGTGCATGTTATGTTTACAAGATGTCAACTCCAACCTTAGTATGTTAATTATTAACAAACTTGAGAAGAAACTACAATATCTGAGTAAGGTTATACAAGCTAACTTTGAATTGTGTTTGTTTTTAAGAAATTATTTGTATTATTATGGTTTACAAACTTTGTTGGTGTTTTCTTAACATATGCAAAGCTATAAAAACTTATTTTTTAATATACAGTATATATGCATCATAATATTTGGTTGATTGAAAGAACCGTGACTGCTTGAACATTCACAAGGGTGTACACATGTTTATTATTATTTGGTTGTGAAACTATGTGTGTTCTCGTGTGTTCTCGTGTGTTCTCTTAACTAACAAAGTTTTGTTCTAGGCTGAACATTGTGACTTTTCTTGATATTTTCGTTGATATTTACAAGTATTGAGGTGTCTGAGTCTGTATGCATATATATATATATATATATATATAAAGAATATCAAGTAAACTCCCCAACAAGAGAACACACATAGCGTCACAACTAAATAAATAAATACAAATAATAATAAACATGCGTACTACATGTGTGTCGTGATTGTTCAAGCAGTCACATCTCTTTCAATCAACCAAATATTATGATGTAACTATTTCATGTTTGTAATATTGTATTTGATAAATTTATTAAATTTACTGACTAGTTTTTTTAAAAAAAGGTTTTGTCAGTGAAGTAAACAACAACAAAAAAGTTATGCTCGTTAACCAAACAACTCTCGTAGATAATTAACATATAAAATTTATTTTGAAAATGACTATATAGTGTTTGACTGATAGAACACTGTTCCCCATTAATTTAAAAATACAAGAGGCCCAATTACCACATTTAGCAATGCTACCTTTAGTGGAATAAGTAATAAAAAATATAACTAAGTTTTCTAAAGGTGTCTTTTAAATTAGTGTTTTCACACAATCAGAAAAAAAAATTCTCATATATATATTTCCATATTAAAAAATCCTATCAAACTAGACATGAAATGAATACCCCCACTTTAGTATCAGTAAATCTGTACTTTCAAGGTCTGGGTTCATTACTACCAGTAATCTCCATTATAATTAACTGCGAACCTCTGATTTATCTGCAATACATCATAAAAGACACCATGGCTGTAAACTGTCTACCAAGGTAGGTCAGGGTATGGCCCGAGGATTGATTCAGCTCCTTGGAATGTTCACTGAAATGTCTTGGCTCACCATCAGATTCTTCTTAACGATTCAACATGTGATTATGCAAGTGTCTCGCGCCAATTTACCGCCACAGAACTACTCCTACTCAAACTGTGCCAAAATATGTGGGTGAGAGATCTCACAGTTTAGTTTATTGTATTGTATAAACTCTCCTTTCTACTCTAAAAACAAGAAGCAGTTGGACTTGGTGTCAACATAAACAACCTACATAAGTAAATGAATGCCTGTAAATTTTGTAAGTTATTTATAAATGTGTATAATAAAACGAAGACACCTTGTAAACTTTAAGAGCACTTGTTTAATAGATGAATGATTTGTGAACTTTGTTAGTTACTACATGTGGGTAAGGTTCTCGGGCTGGATTCACAACCCCCCCCATTTTAAACATCCTACGGGGTGATATCATTTAGATGAAATGTAAATTGTGTAGGTAAAGTGGAAAACTAATTTGAAAAATTCCCTCATATCCGGCCGGAATTCAAGTACTATATTTTTATATCATCTTGAATAGTGCCGGTACATAAATGTTTTAATTTTTAGTTAAGAAATTTATTAAATATTGATTCGAGAATTGAGCTTACCCACAAAAGAATCTCATTTAATTGAGCTATCTTTATTTTTTAAGATAGTCATCTACTGTAAGGGCAGAGAACCAAGAACAATAATTGCTGTCGCCAAGTCACAGTGAAAAGAATGCAACGTGTTGTCTGAAGATTTATTTATGTTTGTTAATAGTAATACCTTTCATCCTGAGAGGGAAAAAAAGCTCCCCAGCAAAGGGGGAATTTCTGCACTCAGCAAAACAGTGAAGTGGCCACGTAATTATTTCTTTGAAACAAGAAATAAACTATTATTTTATGGTGTGCATATAAGATAGTAATTTAAAGTAGTGCAAAGAAATGGGCTGGTCAAATATGTTTCGTGGGTCGTGAGTTTGCAAAACATGTTGTATGTTTTAAAGAGCTATGAGTCACTTAAGAGTATATATTACTTGGCTGTGGGTAGAATCATTAGAATAATAAATTGTTAACAAACCAAACCCAACTCAGCTCCCAGTGTGGTAGGATATATTTAGACTAGGACATTTTTAGGTATTAGCTCTTTATTAATGCCGCCCTTAGGAATTGTGGGTGGACAAAAGTCAGACCTCAGAACAAATCAGAACTCATTTGTTAGTATATATTTTGGACGTTTATTAATTTGAGTGCATATGTATTACATATATATTGTTAATGCAGTGTAATGTTAACTTATGACATGGTTAAATGTAAGAGAAGGTTTATGCCTTTATTTCGCCGTGTAAATAAAGACAATAATAATAATAATAGGTTAGGTTAGGTGTCAAATATTCTGGTATGCCACTGCTCAAACCAGTATTTAATATAGGCCCATCTAAATATTCAAAGGCTTTTGACATAATATGCTAATTAATAGCCTTTCTTTTTTCCTTTTTAAGATAGGATTTAAAAAATACTGGTGTTGATGCGGTGAAGGATTTGGTAAATAACTGACGCGCGAGAGGTTGAATAAAGTTTAGTATGATTTTGGTAGGAGGAACAGTATAGGTTAGTTACTAAAGTTACTAAAACAATTTAAGAAAATGTTATCAATGTTGGCCCCAAATAAATATGTTTTGATTTTCTCTACTGTTCTTCTAACCAAGATCAGGATACAACACGAATTTCCTAGTCAACATAGAAATTATTAGACCACTGTTGGATATCAAAGAGATGCCGTTCTTTTGAGTGCGTGCCGATGCTGCACTAGAGTCCTTCTTGCATTCAGGCTAATGTTTTTCGCTTAAACCGGCTCGCATCTGCGCGCAAGGTGTGGGAGTAAAAGGGAAAATAAAAGACCTATGTTATGCCAGGAATGTGTGCAGCGCATTCGTATTTGAATGATTACTCGACATCCCGCGGTGACGGTGAGACAAAGTTTCTTGTTAATAACTACAGCTTGTCCCTATGATTTCAGAATGAAGATTTGTGCACAGTGCTTATCTGTGAAGCCATTTTAAAATAGTCAAAAACTGCCTTTTCAATTCTGTTTTTATCTAAATATAATTTAATATTTCAACAATGTTCAGTATAAGGAACTCTTATTAACTCTTTGTATCCATTAATTAATTAATTAGAAATGCCTCACGTGCAATAGTGTTGGTGTAAATCTATGATTTAGAGTCGACTGTATCACAGAGTTGATTGGCGTGTGATGCATGCTATTAAAATACACGCAAACAAATAGAATATAAATAGTCCGATGTTAGGTTCATAAAACACGATGCTAGTCATTACATCAAAAAACTAAATATATTAATATTTCTAAAATAGTTCTGAAAATTCTCAACTATCTCAACTGTTACAGATAATGTTTGTTTTGTGCTGAACGCGAATGAAGTTCTGCTGATGTTATTTCCCAACTGGGTCAACACAACGGGATTCACTTAATATCATTCATGTACATTGACGCATGGTTTATTTTGAATAAGTCGTTATGATCATTAAATGGAATATATTTGGTGGAATAGTACAAATTGCCATGTTTTCGTATTCTCTCTCTCTCTCTCTCTTCATTGCTTACTTTAATATAGACACATGTTGAGAAGACAGCCAGAATACCTGTTGGGGTAGTGAGTATATATTAATAACGATATTGTATTAGAATGAGGAAATAACAATGGATATGTAACCGAATTTGCCTTAAGGGAAAGTGTTCAGTGGTTGTCTATAAACTACGTCACACTTACAAAATTACCCCCTTATCACATGTTTACAATTTTGCTAAACACCTTATAATATTACCTCAAAATATCACGGGCCCTCCTCCCCTATTTAAATAGTGTTTTTATTTGTAGAGCCTATACAACCCTATTATTGAAACGTGGGCGCAACACAGATACGCTAAATTGTAATTTAACGGGACGCATTATCTGACTCCCCTGCCCCTTCGTCACACTCGGTCATGCTGGGCAGTACTCCCCTGTCCCCTCGTCACACTCGGTCATGCTGGGCAGTACTCCCCTGCCCCCTCGTCACACTCGGCCATGCTGGGCAGTACTCCCCTGCCCCCTCGTCACACTCGGCCATGCTGGGCAGTACTCCCCTGCCCCCTCGTCACACTCGGTCATGCTGGGCAGTACTCCCCTGCCCCCTCGTCACACTCGGTCATGCTGGGCAGTACTCCTCTGCCCCCTCGTCACACTCGGTCATGCTGGGCAGTACTCCCCTGCCCCCACGTCACACTCGGTCATGCTGGGCAGTACTCCCCTCACCCGACCAATATTCGGACCCTGCTCTCCCAACTACTGGCGAGAGTGATGCGTTAGACACTAGGGAAGACTGGTGCTAGTTGTTAGAACTAAGAAAACATCTTTATAAATAACGTTGCTCTCTACATCTCTTTTTTTTTTTCAATTAGGAATAATTTTTACTCATTTAATGGGCGGGTTGTTAATTATAGCATATAATAGCTACCCATGTGCAAAGACAGATTTATGATATAATATCCCAACTTTTTTAAAAGCTTAACCTTGACATATTAATACAACTGTCATCGAAAATTGCGTGCGTTGTAATTTTAATAGCAAAACGTTTTCTGAAGGGGATAATTACACTCAAGGAATAAGTACTTGTTCTACTCGTGACTCTCCAGGCAGTACTTCACCATCATTGTGTAACGGGCTAACCAATTTGGCCCTGCACTGCCCAAAATTGCTGTATTTATTCATGGGTCAAGAACATATATACGATACCCTAATATAAATGCAAGTCTATTAATGTATAAATATGCATGTGTTACATGCCACGTCTCGTATATATCATGGAACAAGACCGGCGCCATCAGAAGGGCTACCCTCCCTTGCCGTTCTGAGAAAACTGCACTTGACTGATCCGAGCAGCGCGCGGCCTGCTCGTCGTTTGGGCCTACGTCATAGATCCCATGTAGACGGATCTATTCCCCCTTCTTGTTTATGTCCCATGATGCTTTGCGTTCAACCACTATAAAGCTCCATGGCTCGCTAGGCAAAGACACGATTACCATTATTCATCATCACCAGGATAGTCGACGCTATGCGACGTTCGTACTTTTACTCATCTACACGCAACTAGTGATCACGACGATGACGCCGAGGGAGCGACCGGACTGACTAAAGTAATATGACGTCTTCATGATCTTTCAAATCTGTGGGGAGAAGGCGGCTCTACGGCCGGGTCCTAGTCTTAGGTTGTTTTTATTTATAGGTTGTCGAGAGGATTAGTTACTTTTAATTTAAATATTCTATGTTGTTTAGGCTAGCCTTTTATGACTTAGTTTACTTGACGTGAAGTCATTTATTATTTCACATTTTTCTGCTTGGACCTAAAGACCAGCAGTTTAAATTGGTAGGATTCCCACACCTTAGCCCGTATGATCATTTTGTAGTCAGCGAGGCAGTTAGTCAGGAAAGGGGCAGTTCAAGTTGTTCGGGGCTAAATAAAAATGCCTAGGTAGGTTTGTTTAGCTTGTGTTGTTCGCCTGTTTCGGTGTTCAACTTGTGGGTCATTTCTGCTCATCTAGGATAGCTCGTGTTATGTACCTTTGAACCGCCCTCCTTCTCCTCTAATGGACAAGGACAGGGGCACATATATATATATAAACTAAAGAGGGCTAAAAACAAACAACAAATGATTAAATTGCAGAAGAGCATTAGGACCACATAAACATTGATAGGCCTTCAGTTTGACCTATACAACAATTTGTTGTCATGAAGTCTTCCCAACCATCACCCGTTATTCAGTATTATCAGTCAAAGGGGAAAAGGGGCGAGGATCTTTTGAGTTAAAAGAATGACTTTAAACCTGTAATAGTAAATTAAAGATTGCATGTAAAATAAATATATATTTATTTAGAAAAGATTAACAATAGGTATATATATATATATATATATATGAATATAGGTAACAATAGATAATAAAAGAAATAAAAATGAATATACGAAAAATAGGGTTATGCCCATGGTCGTACAGTAGTACTGTTGCCATAACAACATTTGTCCTAACAATTACATTCACGATAACATACGACCCCTCAATGGGTCTCAGCGGCAACCCGCAATACACTAACAACAATAACTAGCCGCCACAGGCTAACCATCTGCATTTCAAAAACGGACTATATCGTATGCTTTATAATTACAATTTATGACCATAACTATTTATGGCGACCAAAAAAGAGATAGTAAATGATTTATTTTAGTCATCACAATAAATCCAACAAACAATATTTAGCCGTATGGGCTATAAACATTTCCCATACTACCCAGGCATTCGCCTTCAAAAATGTATGATAAAAAACTTACAATAAAAATGTCCCTCATTCTTTCTAACCATTAGTTACCGAGCCGGAAGGACAAAAAATCCCAGTAATACAATTAACATGTAATAAACTATATTACGCCATTATTGGGCTATGTAATTCGTCATCCCAGCAAAATTAAAGAATCTACCCAAAACAACAGAAGTAAATCCAAAATTAATTTTGTATCGTACTGGACAAGAAGGAATTTATACCTAACATAAAATTTACAATTAAATCTATAACAAATTTCCAAAAAGAGTAATTTTGACTAGTACGGCCGAGACTGAATTTATACCTTGGGAAAAATCCCATCCTAGAGCAAGTGTCAATGACACGGATGATTCAAGAAGTGACCTTACGACACACACAACATCAGTTTATAATCCGTTATTCTCTGAGGGGAGGGGAACATAGGGGAAACGAAAGAACATAGAAGAACAATCACATGGAACAGAGGGATAGGGGCAGTAAAGAAACAAATAGAACATTGGAGAGGCGCGTAGAATGCCACGTGTCCATCACGAGGTCACTCCCATGAAGCAACGGGAGACCTCAGCGCTCAGCATACCACACCTCTAATCCTTTTAGTTATGTATTTACATTCGGTGCGGAAACAGTGCGCGCGGGCAGGAATGTTGTTGACGAGGCTTGAGACACACTGACCGAGAAACGGGGCACTTTTGGTGAGTCCAGTATTGTTTATTCTTCGGTGTTGTAGAAATAGTGTTCATTTTACTCGTATTTTCTTCATACTTGTAATGTTGATGTCAAGCAACGTTACACCTTATTTAAATTGTGTTGTTCGCCAGTTTCAGTGCTCAACTTGTGGGTCATTTTTTCCCCATCAGGCATTGCTCGTGTTATGGACATTATTTAACTTGTGTTTTTCATCAGTTTCGGTGTTCAACTAGTGTGTCATTTCTGCCCATTAGGCATGGCTCACATTACTCTCATTTAGACGTGTTATTGCCCTTGTGGGAGCTAGGTGTCTCCCACCTTGTTTACTACTCAGGCCATGCGTTTAACGTTTTTGGCATAGACCAATTGGTCGTGTGCCAACCCTTGACAAAACAAGGCCTAGAACGCTGAATTGCAACTTATTCTGTACTATTAAATGGTACGTTTTTTTAGGTCGGTATGTCTGTCTAATTAGTGAGCGCTTCACGCCAAAGTCTCGTTAAAAGAGTACCTGTTTCTTTTAACAATCTGTGTGGCTATTTAACTTGGACAAATCTAAGGACTGTTTCTGTTTATATTGGTTTGTGTTTTGAAAATGCTTTTGTACTTTCTCTGCCATTTGATTCATCAGACTAATTTGTTCAAGTGCGTTTATATCGTTTGCTTTCAAGTTTCTTCATTTATGTTTATTAACCTTGTCTTAGCAATCGCTGTATCTGGTGTCAACTAGAGCAGTGGTTCAATTGGTGTGATTGTCCACGCGTTTCAATCGTGTACCATTTATAAATCTCTTTACTGTGTTTAAGTTACGCATACGCAAAACAAATGCGTTTTCTTTCAGTTACAATCTGCGCCTGGACAGTTTGCTGACATGCAGAGGTTTTGAAATCTCTGCAGGAAACTGTAGTTGTTCACTGAAAGTCCTTACCATAATAACTCAAAATATCGCCAGGCGAGGTGATCTCCATAGAAATTTCACTTTTCATATTGTGAAATCTTCATTTTTTGGAGCTGAAGCTGCCTTGTGGTTGAATGAATTGTCAACGATGTATTTTCGATAGTTTGACCTTATATGAAATCCACCAAAATCTAACATACTGTCTGTTCCTAAGAGATATTGCTGAATCAGTCAAGATGAGGCCTAGAATATAGATTTCCAAAGCATGTTCCGTTGCCAACTTAAAACAAAAATGTTTGCAAATTCGTGTTCGCCTTCAAAGACTTGCACGTTAGTCGTGTAAATTTTGGCCAAAAACTGAAGCTTCAGTCAAACCTCAACCGAGGCTCTTTTTCCACTTTGAGGTGGTACAGGTGATGGACGGAAGTCGCCAAACATCAGTAATACTTTCCCGCCGAGGATATGTTTTTATCATTATTTGCTAATAAATAATAATAACTATTGCGGTGACAAACTTGTTACGGTAAAGGTTTAATAACATTGATAATACCTATTTTATATTTTATTGAGACCAACAGATAGAGGCTATCAATGGAGCCGTGAGATACATATGATTGTAACAGTCTTGGAGGTTAGACTTCTGGCTCTCACAGTCAACATTTGACTTTTATTTTGAAAAAAAAAAAAAAAAA
>CABFVX010002248.1:33850-62697 GCA_902151425.1 Timema shepardi | reverse complement strand
TGAAAAAAAAAAAAAAAAGTAAAATGGGTTATGATAATAGTACCATTCCAAAAAAGGACGAGC
This sequence comes from Timema shepardi, assembly GCA_902151425.1. Taxonomy (NCBI): domain Eukaryota; kingdom Metazoa; phylum Arthropoda; class Insecta; order Phasmatodea; family Timematidae; genus Timema; species Timema shepardi. Next base: position 62,634 of record CABFVX010002248.1, on the reverse strand, counting down.
TTGTCCAAAACAAGAATAAAAAATAAGTCAGTTTGTCCATTTAAGATTAATTTATTTACCCTCTCATTTTAAAACGTTTTATATAAGATTAATAAAGAAAGATCTGAGATTTAAAAAAAAATCAGTTGTGTTAATATAGCCTCTATATTTTTTTATCCCCGCGTCTTACTACCCGTCCTGCTTGTACGCTTATGTAATATTGGTCTAAATTATTGTGGTTAACTATCACATAATTATATTATCATCTGTTCTCATTACAGTTATTCAAAGTGATAGATGTCAGCTGTTGGCGTAAGGATATATAAGAAATGATTTCTAGTAACTTTTTTGAGCTGTTATCCAAGTAAACTAAGGTAGTGAATGAATTATATTAATAAAGAGACAACTTCGGTGGCCACATGGTCTAAAACATCACTATCGCCAACATACTATATTGCCCTTGACGGGGAGATCGGGGTTCGATACCAGTCAGGTGTACTGAGGTTGGTTTATATTAAATGGTTCCCCACTCTCTCGACGCAAATGCGACACCACTTCCTCTAAGTTCAAACTTTCTAATATCTAACCCATTAGCGTAATTAGTAGGACAAGATTATTGAACCTGCTCCAGAGGATGGGATTTTCAAACACTATTTACCTCATCGCGCTGTAGTGAAGGAAACAAGTGCGTCCTGTATTTGATGCCTCAGCAAAGGAGTTTGAAACACCTCTAAATGATTGTGTGATAGTCCCAATCTAATTATTATTATTAGCACCGCGTCTCCTACCCGTTCGGGCTATACGCACTTACGCTAATGTGTAATGGTAGGGTGATTTGTGAGATGAAATGGAGGACCTACAGTTTAACGTGGAATCCGAACCACGGTGGAGGCCTGGCATTCCCTACATTTACAAGATGTCTTGTCAGACGTGAAGGAAGGGTTTGGTAGTCAGATAAATCTGTGCCGGGACCGAGGATTGAACCCCGGACCCCAGCACATAAGTCTGACACCTTACCCCTAGACCACCAGGTTACCTCCTAATCTAATTGAATTGATCCCGGCTATCCTTCATAGATTCAGAGAGAGGAAAATAGTAATTGTTGCAGACATTGAAAAAGCTATTTTTCAGATAAGTATTCGTGAGGAAGATAGGAACTATCTCTGTTTTATGTGGTGGAATGAAGCTGAGCATATCTACGAGATCTTCAGACGTGCAAGAGTGGTATTTGGCTTAACCTGTAGTTCCTTCCTCTTGGTGGCAGTTTTGGAGTATCATTTGAGGAAATATTTTTAAAAAAAGTTTCAATCCCCTGATCATTAAGAGACTTCTACAGAGCTTTTATGTATACAATGTTGTCACGAGCATTGACGGTGAATTAGAAGTAGATTAGTTTATCCAGCAATTTAGTGAGGTCCTATCTGAAGGTAGATTTAATTTGAGAGGATGGCAAATCACGCAAGATGAGGGAAAATCTACACCTCTTTCTTTTGTCTGAAGAATGTTGTGGTATAGGCAAGATGATACGTTGCTTTTGAATGTGGACTTGTTAAATAGTTGTAATGTAGTAGAAGTGACAAAAAAGAAAATTTTGCCTCTTGCGCAAAGTATTTTTGATCCTTTGGGAGTGACCTGTCCTGTTACTCTATGTGCAAAACTGTTGATTCAGAGGACATATAAGACTCGCATTGGATGGAATACAGTGGTAGATGAAAAATCCAAAGATGAGTTTCTCAACTGGGTAAAGGATCTGCTTCCATTGGGGGAAATCAAGAATCCTCTGTGGTTTGGAAGAAGTGATCGTTTACAAATTCATGCCTCCTGTCACGCCAGTCAAAATTCTTATGCAGCATTTGTTTTCGTTAGATATGAATCCAGTAATCACCACACAAGTTTACAGTTATGTGAAGCAAGATCGCACGTAGCCCTACTCAAAGTAATAACCATCCCTAGATTAGAATTGTTAGCAGCTACAATTGGTGCGAGGTTGCTAAATTGTGTGCTGGCTTGGATTTGTAGGAATGATGACTGGTTTGTGTTTGTAAGAAAACGGGTGAATGAGATCAGGCACTTGACCGATCCCAGTCTTTGGAAACTTATTCCAGGTTCAATGAACCCAGCTGATTTGCCATCACGTGGATGTTCTGTTTCTCATTTGGTGGATTCCCGATGGTGGGAGGGCCCTGCCTGGTTACGCGAATCACCAAACTGTTGGCCTCGAACAGAGCCTGTGTATAACGAAAAAGATATTTCTGAGGAAATGAAGAAAACTCCAGTGATTTCTCTTACTATAGTCGACGAAGCTTCACCGTGGTGTGCAAGATATTTTTCCAGTTATCGAAGAATAGTTCGTCTAATCGCATGAACTCTTCGTTTCTGGAAGAATTGGCTAGGACGAGAGGAGATTTAACAAGAAAATCTGGAAGCTAGTGAGCTAATGAAGGCTGAAATTAGACTCATTAGTTTCATTCAAAAGTAAAGTTTCCATATGCCATCTGATAAACATATATCCTCGCTAAATCCGTTTGTGGAAGTCGGTGTCCTCAGATTTAAAACAAGACTATTCCTTAGAGAATTTTTGAAGCTGTTCATATTCCCTGTGATTCTCCCAGCGCACCATGTTGTTGTTTCCCTTCTCATCGAGGAAGAGCATGTGAAACAAAATCACATCGGAGTGCAACAACTTCTTAATCACCTAAGACGACATTTCTGGATTATTGGTGGGAGGAGAACTGTGAGGAAATTTATAAGCTATTGTGTCAGATGCCGGAGGTATGAGGGAAAACATGTGGAGGTAGCTCCAGCTCCTTTTCCTCTCAACCGCATAAAAGGGGGTTGACTTGGTGGGTCCTCTGTTTCTGAGAGATGAGTGTAAAGCATGGATAGTAGTTTTCACTTGTGCTGTCCACCGCGCAGTACATCTGGATTTGATTACTTCTCTCTCCACTGAAGCTTTCCTTCAAGTTTTCTAGCGTTTTTTTTTTGTTTTTTTTAGCTCGAAGAGGGCGCCCTTCTGTTATTTACTCTGACAGTGGCACCAACTTCACCGATGCCAATATAGCTTTTCAAACACTTGATTGGGAAAAGATTTCTGAACTTAGCTCGGTTGAACGTATCACTTGGAAATTTAACACCCCTAGTACTCCGGGGTGGGGAGGCTTCTGGGAAAGGTTAATAAGAGTAATAAAACAACTTTTGAAAATAACGGTAGACTGTAAATCACTTGTTCCCCTAAGACTTCAAAATTGCATGCATAAGGTTTCCCCAAACATTCCAAAAATATCCTATAGCATGAATGTCGTCTTTCTTTGGTAACTACACCACCGAACAGTTAATGTCGTAGTGTTTGAGTGCGATGACAAGGGTAACCTAACTTCTCTGCTACTGAGTCTAGAATATAAGATCTCTGACTACCAGTATCGAACAGTGCTCTGGTCTCTACAACAGAACTGTCTCGGACTATCATAACATTTATTGTTTGTAAAAATCGCATTCGGAAAACCCCCGCTACTCTTCTTTTCGTTGGAAATCAAAGAATGAGACTGAAGTTTCATAATAGAAGCATCCCTTGGGAAAAATGTTCCTGGATGGTAAAAAGTGTAAATTTGGAAGAAAAAAAGGATTAACAGAGTAAAGTGGGTAATTAGAGGAAAAACGTAATGAGTAAAGAAAATTCTAAAATAATATCGATTATTTTGGGGATTTTCTTTAACCTCTTAGCCCATTTTGCACTCTTTACCCATTTTTTACTTTCCCTTTTTGAATTTTTAATGTTTTAAGTACATTCACTTTTTACACCTCCCGTATATACTATTCTTACCCTAAAGTATTTCTCCCGGGCAAAGCTGGGTAACTCAATGCTAGCTTAGTGAGGTAAAATATTTTTTTTCATCACAGATACCAAAGCTGTGAACCGATTGTAACCTTTAGGTCTCAAATATTTCGCTTAGCCGTGTGGATTCTCAAGAAATTTGTTCAAAAAAATTGTTAGCCGGCCTGAAACATATTCCAAAACTTTCTGGACTATATAAAATTCAAACCACTTATTCCTGTACGTAATTTTCAAAATGCTGGCAATTATTTTTTAATAGGCACGTCGCGTCTGGACGAAAATATTAATACCTTGACGGTTCAGAGATGTAAAATAACTTGTGATGACAAACTTTTGACTGTAGAGGCTTATGGTTTAATAATATATATTTAATCTACGAATACTAGGTGCTAAAATAGCAATCGCTTTGTTGGATAGTCAAATCGGCTTATAAATTCGTTTTGTAACAATATACCCAGTGAAGGGTTATATTGTTACAGTTTTTTTTTATCGTATGACATAATGACCGGGAGCGACCTGACGTCCAGGTTCGGTGGCCGTGTGTAGACTCTGTTGGCACAAAAGTTCGTGCCCGCAATTAGATGATGTGATGATAGTGATTATAAAGTTGTGGAGTTGCGACTCAAGTCCAACCAAACTCTGGTGACCTTTGATATCATTCCTCTTAAAAGAAAAATACCCAAAGTACCAGCCGGGAAGTGAACCAGGACCCTCTAGGCTCGTAGCCACGTGCACTGACCACTAAATCACAAGGCCGGATATTGTAACAGTGAAGGAGTAAGTCGTTATATTGGTCATAATGTTTATTTCAAGGGATTATAAGTAGCTTCTGTAAGTTATAGTGTGTAACTAAATTAACCTAGTAAATTGAAGATTATTGCAGTAAAGTTAGACTTAATATAATATTTTGAATTCATTATATTATATGTTAAATATAATTTAAATAACTTTATTAAAAATTAAACACAGTATTATTAATGAGCACAAGTGTTCGTTAAAATTCTATGTTCATGAATAAGGTATCACTTTCATCATAATCACAATTTATGTACATGTAGGAACGCTTTCCGTCTGTGTATGATTCATGTGCCCACATTTTACCATCCACTGCATTGTCTTTTGCCTTCGATGATTATTAATAACACATGCACACAAGACAGAAACAATCATAATCTGAATCCAATTCAATTTTGTGTGAGCTATTTGAGTTGCATTTTTTAAACTTTTTATCTCTGCCAAATAACATTGACTGTAAGAAAGACTAGGGCCCGTATGCAAGGACGATGCTGAGCACGGCCAGAGTACAGGCTGAGTATGAGCCTCGTGCTAGTACTATCTATGACGCCATATCTTGAGTCTGGCCAGAGCCTGGTCCCGGGCTGGCTCAGGCTATACTCTGCCCGTACTCAGAGGATATTTCCACAACATGGCGCTGCGCGCATAGACGATCGAGACAGCTGTTTTCACGACAGGCCTCATGCTCTGCTAGTGCCCAGCCTGTACTCTGGCCGTGCTCAGCATCGTCCTTGCATACGGGCCTAGGAGAGTTTAGGGCATGGGAATGAAGTTTGTGAGGAGCATGTTAGCTGTCACGAGGAGAAGCAAGATTAGGAATTAAATTATCTGGGATAGAGTATGAGTACCTGAGATAGTAAAGGAAGCAAAGCTGTAAGGGTATGGACATGTATTGAGGATGGAAATAAAGTATGTAGGGAAAATACCTTAAGGGAGGACAGAAAAGAGATGAGAGAGCAGGAACCAAAATTGTGCAGGTCAAAGGAGAAGAATGAAAGCAATTAATGAAGGAAGGTGGAGGCATTTTACTAAACTATCCTGGACACAGGCTGGAAACATGATGATGATGATGATCTCTACCCATAACCAGTTTTCTTTTCAGTGGATTCTGCTTCTTTAGTAAGCAAACATTATTTTTCTGACCTGTCAAAATTAGGAATGGCGCGTTTTACGTCCTCTGGTTTTTTCTTTCCCTGCCTTGGTAAATGAACGCATATTTATTGGATTTATCTCTTTTGAAGAAGCGGCCAGGGATTTGGATTGATTCCGTTTACACGCATATTTGCGTATAGTCAACTAAACAACATTATGACCCGTTTTGCTATATTTATAGAAATTATTTGAGTTCCATAAACAAACAAATAGAAATATGTGCATAATTTAAAAGTAGTGTTATATCTAACAACGCTTCATATTTATCTTTCTAAAACCATACTTTATAAATATTAAATGTGAGGTAAGCTGTTAAACTTGTCGAATGTGCCCTAAAACCTGTAAGCGGAAAACATTAATCCATGATATTACTAGCCTGAATGCAAGAAAGACTCTAGTGCAGCATCGGCACGCACTCAAATGAACGGCATCTCTTTGATATCCAACAGCGGTCTAATAATTTCAATGTTGACTAGGAAATTCTTGTTCAAGGATTACTGCTACTTTATTCAAACTCTCCCCCACTTTAGTTATTTAACAAAGCCTTCACCGCATCAACACCAGTATTTTTAATCCTATCTTAAAAAGGAAATAAAATATTAATTAGCCTCTTATTATGTCAAAAGCTTTTGAATATTTAGATGGGCCTTTATTTAGTACTGGTTTGAGCAGTGGCATACCAGAATATTTGACACCTAACAATATATATTATTATTGTATATATTTACATGGAAAAATTATGGCCTAAGCCTTCTATTACATTCAAACAACCATGTCTTAAGTTAACATTACAATGCATTAACAATATATATATATATATATATATATATATATATATATATGCAATCAAATTAATAAACGTCCAAAAAGATACACGAACAAATGAGTTCTGATTTGTTCTGAGATTTGACTATTGTCCACGCGCACACACCCACACACATACACACAAATCTACAATTCCTAAGGGCGACATTAACAAAGAATCAATACCTAAAAGGCGGCATTAACAAAGAATCAATACCTAAAAGGCGGCATTAACAAAGAATCAATACCTAAAAGGCGGCATTAACAAAGAATCAATACCTAAAAGGCGGCATTGACAAAGAACCAATACCTAAAAGGCGGCATTGACAAAGAACCAATACCTAAAAAGTCCTAGTATAAATATGTCTTGCCACACCGAGTCAATTCTAGTTGACAATAATGGCGGGTGGAATTCCTTTCCTTTAATATAAATTGTGAAGGGCTGCGGTTAACCGGTCACTTACAAAACTAAGGGCTGATCTTATGACTCCTGGGTAAATATCAATCTAGCAGATACCTCTGCACTCATCGACACACAAGACAGTTGACCGTTCACTTTGGACATGAATGAAGTCGTGCAGTGCTACGTAGTGATGAGCAGAATCGGATGAATAGAATCGATTCATTCGATTATTCTGAATAATCGATTCATTCGATTCTTTCAAAATCATTCGAATGAAAACAGTAGCTGACTTGACGCGAGCTGGCCAATTCATTCCCTTACCCCACCCTTGCCAGAAGTGCTGAGGAAAATCGACCTTATGATTATGAATGTTTCAAGGCAATCTCTATACAGGTCTTCATTTCTATTAGGTTCATTTTCAATAAATAGTCCCCATTGCTACACAATAATCGACCTTACGCACTCGAATGATTCTAAGGCTAATTTAATACAAAGTTTAAGTGGTTGTACAGTTTACAATCGAATAACAGCCAAAAATAATTCGAATGAAAATTACAAAATGATTCGATTATTTTGCTACATTACTAGGTGGATTGTTCTTTTTCATTTCCTTAAAATTTTACCTTTCTAATTAACTAATCGTATATATCACGAATGGTTTAAGAAATATTTTTTTTAACGTTGACTTAAATTTATTAAGTAGATAAGTATATACTTTTAGTGTATTTAATAAAACATTGCCCGGCCGTAATATTCAGATCGTATTATAATGTTATTCACTGAAATAATTTTACGATTGTAAGCTTATATATTTTTGTTATGTTTAGGAAACATTAAAGGGTAAATTATGTCGACTCTTTTAAACTCAAAGGGAAACGTATATGTTCCTTATTTAATTATTAATCGCACGCAAAAGTATTTATATTAATTGCGAGCTACTTATTTGAGAAATGCGTTCACTTTTTCACTGTATAGTACTTTGTTGTGGCTGTACTTTGGTCTTTGACATTGTCACAAGGAACTAAATGCAGTAATAGAGAAGTTTTGATAAGCTTCAAACGCAAAGGAATTTGTGTTGGGAGATCCGACAGCAGGGTGAAGAAAATAGTAGCACAAAGCAAAATGAGCAACTAGTAACTACTTTTAGAAGTAGTAAATATTCGATTATTACCGAGTCTTTACTACTTCTCAAAATCATTCGATTATTTTTCAAAGAATCGAATGATTATTCGATTATGCCCATCACTATTGCTACGTAACTAAGCCCACTTTCCTCGAGTGTCAAGAACGCGCATGCGCAATCACTCGTGAAAGTGGCGCTCAGTACAATCACGTGTGTAACCCTACCCTCCTGAACTGACGCTCTTTCGACGTTGTGCGCAGGCGTCGAGGAGAGCCTAGCGCTATGACTTGTTGAAGATGACATCATTGTACTTAAGATACCTCCCTTCCATAATTTCCTCGCTGGGCAATATCGAATAAAAGCTTGTTCTTATCATGGAGAGAGCACTCTTTGATGCTATTAGGATTTACAACATGTAAGTGTATATCATATTGGATAGGTATTTTTATTATTTTTATTTTTAATAGGAATACGGAGGAAAGAGTCTAACTCTTGATAAATAATTTAGGGATTCATTTGAAATTGCTTCGGCATATTTATTTATTGGTACGTGTCAGATAATTAGATTTGATTAGCTTATTAGCACTTTATGACCTTAAGCCCCCTAGGGGTTGGATAGGTTTTTTATTTGGAATTTAAAAATATAAATCTATCTTTTCGTGCCATTTTGCGCGATAGTTTTCATAGTTTACTATTGTAGAGAGTCTTGATGAATAAAATATGGGTTGATATTTCTACGCTTTGTCAAGGAGAAAGAAAATAATCTAGGAAGTTATTATGCTTTTTGATCCATAGGCTACCCCCACCTGCCGGGTGTTAGATGGGGAGGATGACTTTGATTGTATATATAGTAACCTTCGGTATCGTTAAGAGCAGAATGTCATTAGTTGATATGTACTAGCCGGGAAGTAAGATATGTACAAACCATTCAATGAGTTATATGTCCGATTTGTATAAATGGGTATCTTTGAACAGTTTAGGTATGTTGATGTGGCGATTGGATGTTTTTTCGCCTTTAACTCATTACTTTTTGATTATGGCTCACGAACCTTAACTCTTTGTATTTGAATTGGTACTGTTAAATTATTAAACACGTTCTTTAATCTTGGTGATTGTTTTTGGCACGCTGTAACATCATGATATTATTCTTATTTACTTATGCAGATTTATCGCTTCACGATATATTTTGTTGGAGCATTGATATTGCACCTTGTCCGCAACCAACAAAATAAATACTGTTAACCAGTGACCATACTCATTTATAATATAATGGCCTTTGGGCCTTTATCTATTACATGTCATTTGTTATGCTTTTCATCAATCAAACCCTTACTTCCAATATCCTTAATGGTTATACACTTTAATTTTCTTATGGTTTTAACTGCTAAGTTTGGAAGTCACAGTTTTTCTGATTTGGGTCAAGGCCAAATAAAGCTCCCTAGTGATCTTCTTGTCTGTTCTTTGTATAGCAACCGCCTTCTCTAAATAGAGAGAATGGTTGAGCTACGTACCCAGTACCCCGGTTGATTTGTTATGTTCTTTGCTGGACAGATATTTTCTTCATTCATTATTGTTTCTGTAACAGTGTGTGATATATATTACTTCATTTGTAACTTTTCGTGTAGTTTTTTATGCAAAAAAACTATATTATTTCTTTTCACAAATCCTATTTATTTTTATTGAATGTATCTATTTTAAGATAAAAGAAAGACAGTCTTCGTGGTGCACTGTACCATTTATTTTATTTTGTACGAAGTAATAGTGACGATATTGAATAAAATATAATTTTTTTTATTTTCTTTATTCATGCTTGCGTCTCTATTGGAAAAACACAGAGCAACATAATAGCAACAGAAACATGGGTACAGATGAAAAGTTTGTTTTTGTTGCAAGTATTTGTCCAAAGCAGTCAAGATCAAAAGCTAAAATGAAACGTAGACCAATATTCAGTCGCATAAAAAAACGTTCAATCTACTTGAACGGTGGGTTTCAGTTGGTACATATTGTAGTTAAAAGGTTGCACTAGTAATTAGTTTATTGGCATGGCATTTAAATGGAGTCCAAAGAACTGCATTCAATTAAATGATCATCACAAACAGCTTTTTTTACGTGTCTTTGGAACCCCAAAGACATGAAATATAAGTGAATGGCTACCACTAAATTATTGTATTTGTCCCTCATGTCAACACAAACTATAATTTGTTTCTTCAGTTTTGACATTATGTTATTTATAGACAACAAATATCAACATGATACAACAACGTTCTTTGAGTGTGGACAGTTTGTTTACTGGAGTATATTAATTATTTTTCGAGTGTCAAACGTCCTAAGACAGTGACCATATGAAAGTTATATGTTGCTTAGTGAAATAGTTCAAATCTATTCATGACATGTTTAAATTGTATTATTATTATTTCGAAATGTTTCAAAGATACAAATTGTATTGTGTGTGTTGAAGTGTCCCCCACTGGTTAGTATGAAACGGAAATATAATATTTGAGTATGCCATATTAAGAACCTATGAATGCTACTAAACATATTAAAATACTTTATTTGAATTTCCCCTCCACTTATTTTGTTTTGTTCCACCATAACGCAGCTTATAAGATATGTTTATAGTGTAATCAGCCGCTCATGGCTAATGAAGGCATTAAAAAGTGCATATAAGAGCACAGCATATCATTATCTCTCTTATTCTATTTAATAAATGTTTTAAATTTTGGAAATATTTATAACGTGTTGACTGTGGGTACTTCGATGGTCAAAGGCATTACACTTCCAAAGGCAGGATTACTTATGACGAACAAATTTAATGTTTGAATCCCAATCGGGTGTGTTAAAATTTATTTTAAATCGTTTCACATTCTCTATCCCCCACATTTGAGTACATTTCAAATAAGTTCTACCTTTCTCATTCCCAACCAATGAGAGTGAACATGTATATTTCCCGAATGGGTGGTAAGACGTGATACCGACCTTGAAGCTAACCAGCCATATGTCTAAAACAATCCTCTCCAGTGACAAGATGTGTTGCACTGTCTCGACATTTGATCGGAATACTAGAGTATAATTTCAACCAACTTCACTGATGTTTGAATTTGGTTGTTTCATCGTTTAACCCCCTCTCCCTCTTCCCAAATATTTATTTTATGAAATGTATTTTTCTTATTTTGTTCATCCTCTAACTTGGTACCTTTATGTGGTTTACCACCGATTTTATGCAAGTATGGCCAGTAAAAACAAGCCCAATGTGAAAATAAGCTAGCCTTGCTCAATAGTGATCATTTACAGACCTTTCTTTAAATCAATCCCGGAATTCTTGTTATAGTCTACATCTTAACTTTAACCGTCATTTAGAGTTAAATTGAGCCATCGTTAACCTTGTGCTTTGCTCACAAATTGATTTGTATTGCAATATTTTCCGCCCGTTTGGGCTATCCACACACGTATAGCTAGTAAAAAATAATAATAATAACTATGTTTTCATCCCAACTCTGTAAAAGGTGTTTCAAAGAGGAAACTCCATTAGTACTTGATCAAAAGGATGGGAGAAAACCGGCCCATAAAATACCAATTCCTCTTGGAGCCTCGTCGTGAAGTTCCTTTAAGATTGGGTCTGTGTTATTCCCGGGAGTGGAAAGAGCAAAGTTAGGGACGTTGAGTGTTTCAATTAGATCGTAATTGAATGTAAAGAAACAGGGGTGGACAAAGTTTTTATTCTAGCACTGCGTCCTACCACCCGTTTGGACTATACGCTTATGTGCTAATTACTCTAGAGGTCCCCAACCTTTTTGTACCTTAGAACACATTCAAACTAGCGGTAGTGCGGCGGGCACCAATCACTTTTTCAACTAAATTTATAGCCGAACATAATTCATAACGCAAATAACACACACAAACACATATTATTAAAAAAACTGTGAGTTTAAATATTTTTTTTAATTTGCATATAAAATAACGCAAGTGTCACACACGCAAAGTTAGTCCAAAACCAGTTTAAACAATTGAAACAATTTTTACCAAACCAAAGGTCAATGTCAATAAAAAAAGAAAATACTGCTTTATTTACGATTTTAATAAGACCAAAATAAATACACAAGAAAATATTTAACTACTCATCATCATTTTGGTGCTTGGGTAAATTTTTAAAATATATGTTTATTCTGTGTTTATTCAGGCAACAGTAGATAGTATGCCCGCCTGTTCCAGCCCCGAGGCTATTTTCCGTGATCGAGAGTGTGTATTGTGATTTCAATTAACCTTCTTTCCACATCCGGTTGATTCCCCCTGACCCCCAGTTGGGGTAGAGGGCCACCTACACACTAGTCAGGACTGATGGGTTTAGCCCATTTGATTTTTATTTGTGCTCGTTAGGTTTTAATGTGTGCCCCAGCCCCATTGGATAGGATTAACGTGGGGGGAATGTGCAGTCTCAGAAACTCTTCCGCGACGTGCTGGCCCGTGAGGAAGGGGGGAGTATCATCTTAGCGATTGTCTAACATAAAGTGTGAGCTATTGGCAATGTATCTCTGTGATTTTCATTGACCTCCTTTCACATTCAGGGCCCTACTAGGTGGTGGAACATACTGGCGGGCACTGGTTCAATACGGCGTTGTTACCCCCTTACACATCAGGGTACCCCAGGTTATTAATCGGTGCCTAAACATGTTCAATCGGGAAAATAACGGCTGGCACTGCCATAGTACAACGCTATGATCCCCACATCTACGAGAAACTAACCGTTATTCCCCCGGGGGGGCCAATGTAATTACGTGGCCTGGGTGGTAAGGCTCAAACAACGTGACGCGGATCTTTGTTTGTCTATCAAGGGCCACCAGGGCTCAAGGGTTTAGCCCAATGGAACATTTGATTTTAATGTGCGCTCTGGTGCAGGTATCCGCCATGGAGCCATGGAGACGGCGTAAGAATATAATGTGGTAGGGACGAGTAAGGAAATGTTCCAGCGTTTACGTAGAACTACCAACAGTACACATCGGCAGGTATTCAAATCCCTACAAACTCACCCACTAGATTCGAACCCTATATCTGTCCCCGGGTGCTTCATGCCCTATAGTTGCCAAACACTAAAGAGAATATTGTGTTTTCAAATTGTACGCACCCTTTCAGTCGCTAGAATATGTTGTAGGAGTTTCAAAACAGGCTTGGGCAATATACCCGTGACAACTTTGCCAGAATAAATATTAAATAACCCCGTCGGGTAAATGTTAAGCTTTATCGATTTACACACGTATAGTTATTATAGCTTTAGCAAGTAGAATATATGAGTACAAAGGAGAAATAAAAATATTATTATTATTATTTTACTGCTTGAATATATATTTAAGGTAAGGAGTCACACGCACACGAACACCCACATAGATTCATTTTTTTTAGCACTGAGTCCATTAGTTTTTAATGTTTGATGTGTTCCCATTAGATTTTAATGTGTCTACCAAGTATGAGATGGCAACACTGCCGGAATGAAATATTAAATTTTGCAGTATGATTTTTAATGTTAAGCTTTATTGATTACACATGTATAGTTAATATATATTTAGCAAAAAATATTTGAGATGTATAAAGGAGGAACAAGTATACTATTAATATTAGCATTTCAAACAGTTTCACTGCTTAAATATTTGTTTATAATTTTAACTAATATAGGTTTAAGGTAAGGTGACACACACACACACACACACACACACACAGTCACGTTCATTTGTATCTATAAATTGTGATGGTAGATCACTACTCAAGGAGAAGGTATCCTATTACTCCACAACAAGTGACTTATGTTATCTCGCACACCGCTATTTAAATTATGATAATACAAACTTATATTCACATGTATTCATTTCTTAATAACTTTCATTGTGCGTAATTCTGGTAATTTTTAACAATCATACAATAATTTAAATATGCTAATAGGATAGGAATAATGAAAGTCTTTATGAGGGGGTAAGTGTACCTGCATTTGCATAGAGGGAGAGTTGGAAATACCCTCAGTTTAATAGGACCGTGTTCGAATTCCAGCCTCCCCAACCACCCATACCTGACGAGCTCCGCTTTGTTACTTGTACTGTCCACAAGACCAGAATAATATTGGTGAATGTAATTCTAAAAAACTTTATGTTGTTTCTGTTATATGCTATAAATGTTTTAAATAAAATTGATAAATCACCTGCTGTGTCTGAATAAAATAACTATAAAGAAAATGTGATGATTATTATTATTATTCAAAAAGTCCCTAGAATATGTTGTTTGGGAATCCTTGGGGAATCAAAGGCAGGCAGGAGATTGAAATATACATATGTCAACATTGCCAGAATGAATTATTAAATAATGCAGAATAGTGAATGTTAAGCTTTATTGATAAATGTGTAGTTACTATAGCAAAAAATATTTATCCAAGCTGTAGGATATGTAGTAGAAAGTAGGAACAAGTATATTATTAGTATTATCATTACAAACAGTTTAACTGCTTAAATATTGGTTTATAATTTTAACTAAAAAGTTTAAGGTAAGGTGTCATACACACATGTATTCATTTTTCATCTATAAATTGTAATTGTTACATTAGATTGATACCCCCAAAGAGAAAGTAAAAGGATTTAATTATTCTAGAAACACTTGTTTTATTCTGAATGTTTCAACTTATCTATAATGATTTAGACGGATCTTCTAAGTTAAATAAACTTGTATATATAGGAAAGGTGTGTTTGGGGGTAGACGTTAAAACACAAACATAACCTTTTTTATAATATTTATTTACACAAATAAAAGTTTTAGAATATATATTTTTTACAAATACAGTTCACACCACGAAAAGTATACTTGTTATATTTATTTACACAAACAAAAGATAGAATATTTTTAACAAATATATCTCACACAATGAAAAATATACTTGTTATATTTATTTACACAAATAAAAGTTTATACAAATATATCTCACACCATGAAAAGTATACTTGTAATATTTATTTACACAAATAAGAGTTTTAGAATTTTTTTAACAAATATAGCTCACACAATGAAAAGTATACTTGGAATATTTGAAACAATAATCAATTTCTTGAGGTCGTAGAGGAAATAATGGCCTTGGTACTAATTTACACAAAGTCCAGTTTAAATAGTATTTGAATATATATTTTTTTCAATTTTAAATATGTACAAGAAACTAAACAAAATTGACTAGAATTAAAATAAATTTATATACAAACAACTAATATTATTTGACTAGAAATAATCAGGTAGGTGTAGGATTGTACTGGTGGATAAAAAATAAAAAAGTATCCCGGGTGCATAAAATAAATAAATAAAAAATATGCGTTCTTTCATGCAGAAAAAAATATAAAATCTTTCAAAAATGGTATGTCGATGGAATTTCTTGAATGAAATAAAATAAAATATGATTATTCAGCCTGTCTAAATGATCATCTTTTAGTCGTGGCGAGCGAGTTTACAAGGACTCTGAAACCCAAACGGCAACGCATTATAACTATCAATTATCCGTCGTTTGGTGTACACGGTCCGGTAGACTTTATTCTGCAAAGCGGTATATACAGTCGCAAGACCTTTTCTTACAATTTTGTGCGGTATCTGTATGTAGCTTTCGGTGACCATCGCTTTCAAAATGTCAAAACTAACATTGTTCCGGTTGTCGTGGTGATCCCACGAACCTTGCACACCGCTTTTGTTTTGGCAGGTAATGCCACCGGGACTATAAATTTGTTTATTTGATAAATTTACTAACAAAATAATAGAAAATTAAATAAACAGCTTCTATATTTCCTGTAAACCGTTAAAGTATTTAAATATTGAGTTACTATCACACATAAGAATATTTTGTCATTATAGACCCCCAAAGATTTTCTCCCTCTAATATACTACCTTTTCACCGCATGTGTTTCTTTTTTAATATTGAGATTAATAATTTGATACGGTACCAATTAACTTTTCAACCCGATGTAAATCTCTTCTAGCAATACATCAAGTTGTTACCACTTTCAATTTATAATATTATCTATGTTTTTAAATATATGTTTGTTACACCTTCATTATACTTTTGGGTGTTTTACCTATCAGCTTTATCATTCAACTATGTAAAACAAGAATTTGTATACAACTAATTAATTGAAGACAATTACCTCAAAAATATAATTATATTTTAATTATCTAATAATTGTTGTAATATTTGACCTTCTAAATGTTATTAACTTTTGAATTAACATATTTGTGTAAATTATACTTTTTTGACATTAATAAATATATTTGTTACCAATGAACTTGATATGAAGTTTTTCTAATAATACACCATCATGATTTAATATTATATATATATATATATATATATATATATAGGTGTGTGTGTGTGTGTGTTTTATCTACCGTGGGTGTTTTCAAATTTATGTTTGTTACACCCTCATGACATTTGTTCTCAATACATTCACAGCTGATCCCACATTGATGTTGGCGTTACTAAATTTATATAAGGTATTTCGTCATCATCATTTCCAGGAGGATGCATCATACCTCCGTTCAGATCCATATTTATTGAGGGGGTCTTGTTGTCATCTCTGGTAGAGGGGGGCACTGCACCCCTGTTAAGAACCATGCTGGTGAAGAGGTCTGCTAAACCACCATTCGGAAGCAACTAGGGCTTAGCTCCTCCGGAGCTTGTGATGGTTTTTCGGACGGGACTGTTTCCACTGGAACCCTTGTTGTGGCATTTGCAGTGGTATATGTGTCTTATAGTCTTCACAATATGACGTGACGATGTAGTCAAAGGGGGAGACTTCCGTGCAATACGTGATGGCTGAGTTTTACTATGTATTCCGCTTGTCTGGAAATAAGGGATTTGGCCTTCGCCAGCTCAACTCGTAGATGAACGGTTTTATCGATTTCTACAATACACAAATGAAACACATATATAAGGTATATTAATTATTGTTGTTCCCCATTGAACAATATAAAAATTTAGTCCCCCTAAACTCAACTTAAGGGCCATTTTCAATATCGGTTACAAATGTCCTCCCAGATACCACAATGAATAAACAAATATGCAACAGAAAAATATTAGGAAGGGCAAAACATACATGGTCACGTAACTGTTGAAGATCACAAGACTTGCTAAATACGGGGTTTTTTCTCTCTCAAAATCCAACTATAGCTGTCCCAGCACCGCGTTTTACTACCCGATCGGGCTGTACACCGTGTTAGGGATGAGGAAGGCTTAATTTAGAGGACGAGTGCTCGCATTTGCGTGGAGAGAAACCACCCTTGTTGTACCCAAATGGGTTCGAACCACGATCTCCACCCGTCCCCCGGCAGACGTGATGCGTTGGAACACTCTGTTATCCCCAACTGCGTCTTCGGGTGTAGTGGGTTTCATCATTCGAAGTGCAGTCTCCTGGTGACGTTGGTGGCTAGGCACCGGTCCCGTGGGTCTGGTGGGTGGGAGTAAGGAATGGTGATGGGGGAGAAAACGTATACTGGTTGTGGGGTGGCTAGGACTTGCAAATGATAGCCTGCAGGGCTTAAGGGGTAAATTGGGGTAGGTGGAGGTCAGATGGTTGGTGAAAGGAGAAGACGAGGAGAGTAAATAGCTACCTCAGGGGTAGGGAAATTTGAAGGTGTTGGGGCGTCTGACCGTCGGGGTAGTGAGAGAGGGGTCCTCGGATGGAGTACCGTTTTACCGGTGATGTTGTCTTCAGGGTCTTGTTTCGGTGGGCCTTGCTGGAGCGACGGGTGTATACCATCTCGTGGAACTGCCGATGACGAGGACCAGCCGATGGTGAGAGTTGAGGGGTGTAATCAGGGAGTCGCGGTGGGAGGTAGGAAGTAGTCCCGACAACGTGAGTCGTGGTGGGAGGTAGGAACGGTGAAAGGATTCCCAACAAAATTGCTCTTTAAAAAAATGACACTTTATTTGCTCTTTTGTAATGGTGGTTCGCCAGGGTGAGTCACCACTGAATCGACTCTATAATTCACCGTGTTACATACCCTCCGCTTCTGCCTGGCCTTGTACAATTAGAGAAAAGGGAGCTTCCCATTGGCGCGGGAAAACGTCAGTGATAATGGCCGCCGAGCGAGCCAATAGTAAGTGGAGCTCTCCGAAGTCCGAAGTCAAATAGCATGCTCTTATACTCCCTGAAGGGGAACACGAGAGCAAGTTCCAACACGTACTGACCAATTGGTTACACCGTGTGGTTCGCAAAAAGTCTAGGACGTCCGGGAGCCAGCCAGGATTGGAAGTAAAGTGGGTAGGGGTGGGAGGGCCGGAAGCCACCAGACCATGTAGATCTATGACGTCGCGCAGCAATCCGCCGCGAGCGCACATAATCCTAGAGCCCCATGAAGGGTGCTTAGCGTTGAAGTCACCACCGACTAAAACAGGCGTGGTATCTCGAAGCAGCACCTCCATGTCAGCCCTCGTAGCCCGGTAGAACCGGCGGTAGGGAGGGAAGTAGATGGAAATTATGCGCACTGGGCCGGTCGAGGTCGCCAGTTGTATAGCCGATGCTTCCATGTGTTGGAGGGGAGGAAGTGAGATTACGTGATGGTCATGGCCCCCTCGGACCAGACCCGCCGTCCCACCCCTTCCCACATCCCCCGCTCGGTCACTACGATGGCAGATAAACTCTGCTAACGAGAACCTCATTACGGAGCGCAAGTGGGTTTATCCCAGCAGCATTACATCGACACGATGCTTTGCTAGGAAACTTTCAAGCTCAGCCTTCCTCCCCGCGACTCCGTTGGCGTTCCAGATTGAGCTCCTTCAGCACTGGTGGTCCTCTATTCGGGTGTACTGCCATGAGAGACCAGGTAGAGGATGATGTGCTCCATGACCAGGTGGCCACGGTTACTCCCTGGAGACTCCTGGACCTTCCTCAATAGACTCGATGAAAAGTCCTATGGGTCCAGTCCCGAAATGCCCTTGAGTAGCTCAATGCAATTTTTGAGCTTTGTGGCATCATCCTCGGGTGTGGGGGTTGTAGGGGTAACAAGGGTAGGACTTGGAAGTGGTAGGAAAGGGTTAGAAGGGCGCATGGTGGCAGGGGTGGGGGTGGGGGTTGGGATAGGTAGAGGAGTGGTCTCGGGCGGGCCCTCGACCGAAAGGGTAGACCCGGATGCAACCGGTTCAGTTTTGGTGGCCTTGGCAGGTGCCTCGGCCTGATGTGAAGGGGTATCTCTCTTTGACAGCACACTGGCGAAAGATTGTACCAGTGGCTTTGGTGTTGGAGCTGGAGTCACTGTCGTCCTCCGTCCCGCAACGTGCCCCGAGGGCTTCTGGCCTTCACTTGGCCCATCCGTCCTCCCTTCTCGGGCCCCGGAAGCACGCACATTCCCTGCCGCCCGCAAGGACCTGTACGTGGGACAGCCCCGCCACGCCGAGGAGTGAGCTCCTGAGCAGTGCAGGCACTTCGGGGGAGATCGTCTCTCCTCCGGGCACCCGCCCCTCTCGTGGTCACCACCACAGAACCCACACCTAGGGTTAGCGCGGCAATCCCTCCGCACATGCCCAAACCGGAAACAGTTCTTGCACTGAACCGGGCCGCCTGTAGACTTGTACTTCTCCACCCTGACGCGGAGCCCGCACAGGACTGATATGGAGTACAGCCTTGCGGTGTGTTGCCCTGGTGTCAGAGAGACAACGAAAAACGGCAAACGCTGCCTTTCTCCGGTCTTTTTATCCCGCTTCCATTGGGAGAGCATCTGTGTGATGGATTTCACGGGGAAGCCCATCTCAACCAGCTCTCCCTGGATGTCGCCAGGGTTTGTCCGTGTCAGGAGTCCCTTCACCACGACCCTGACCAGTCGCTCCCGTCCAAGCTTGTAGGACCAATGCTGGATCCCCAAGCTCGGCAAGAACCTCTGGAGGGCGCGGTAATCATCCTCCGACCCGCACTGGAGTCGCACTCGGTCCCCCGGCTGCTTACCGCATCCACAGGCTCGCGAACCTTGGACCGGATGGCCCTCGCCACCTTGGAGTAGTCCTCCACGTCACACAAAATGATGGGAGGAATCTTCCCCTTCACTCTGCCAGCTGGCCCAGAGCCACTAGTACCAGGCTGAGGTGAGGCACGGCTCGCGTTGTTACCCATAGGTTTCCGCCGCTTCCCAGCTTTACCCAGCGCTGGCGCACCCTGGCCCAGGCCACCACTGGCCTCGCTCTCATCACCAGATCTGCCGCCTAAATGGTTAGGGTTGTCCCCGATCAGCTTCCTGGTGTTGGCGGCCTTCTCTCCTCGGCGGGGTCTTACGGTCCGAAATCCTTCAGATTCATCATCCTACCCTTGGCTCGACTCCTCACGCATCAACGGGAGGTCTGGTCCTGAAGACAGTCCCTCCACGTCCACGGAATCGCACGAGCTGTCAACACGCGCAAAGCGTGTGGCCCGATCTTCTGAGTCCGAAGAAAATTCGGCTGGGCGTTTCTTGCCTACTGACACCCTTTGGCGGGAGGTTTCGGAGTTAACGTGGGTTTTCGAGGCCCTTGCGGTATCGCCTGCGTCTGTGCCGCTTACAGCGGTCTTTACTGGCGAAGGGCGGCTATGCTTCCCCTGGTCTGAGCTTCCGTTGGCACCGTTAGGTTTCCACCCATCGTGCAGGTGGGAGCTTTCGCCATCCTCCCCGGTTTGCGGGCTGTCGGCCCTAGAAAGGGCGTGGAGTTCTCTTTGGCGCTGACTACAGTGGGGAAAGCGTCACGGACGGCTTAGAGAACATGGTATGTGAGGGTGTTCCAGGCAGTAGGGAGGGTGGTTGAAGCGGCTGGTGCAAGTGCGGAGGAAAGATCCAAGGGCCGACTGAACAGTGAGGCACAACAACTCGACCAGTGAAGCAAACCAGATTGTGTATAGATTATTAATCCCTCTCACTAATGATCCAAGCGGTGGGAATAGGGTGTGGTGCTTCAGAGTAAAAACCTATTACTATTTTTGAAACAAAGAGTAAAAATAATTTCACCTCTACATGTCCGTTATATGTCACCTACGTATTCCCAGGACGCAAACAAACATCTTTCTGACTTCCAAGTAGTGACGCGTGATATTTCTACCGACCTACACTTGCAAATCATGAGTGGCTACAGCCAGGGAAAATATTAGGGTGATTTCCCACTCTCCCTCAACACTGTTGTGTCTTGTAATGTTGCAGAAACCCTTAAGTAAGCTTTCCTCACAACAAATGTTCAAGTTATTTGTAAGGTAAACTAAATATCAAACAATTCTCATCAACTATTCAGGGCCATAGGTTTTCTTAAGTTCTGTGTAGGCTTAAAAATTTATATGAAAGAGAATTGTACCTAATAAAGTCAAGAATAATAATACCGACAATGAGTAGCAAAGCGTAGTGTTAGAGAGGGAAAGGTTTTCAAGAAAAGTTTGGGGGGAGCTGCAGAGGAGGTATGTGGGAGGACAAATGATAAGAGGAAGTGAAAGAAAACACCCTGGTGGAACGACTGGGTGAAGGAAGCAGTGTAATAGAAATGCTGGAACTAGACGTGGAAGTAAGTAATAAGGTGTTATATAGTCAGGTAAGAAACAGGAGGATAAAGAAAAGACAAGAAATTAGAATGTTGGATGAAGGAAAAACGTCGAATACAGGATAGTAAAGAGATGAGAGTGAAACAGGGGATCAGGAATAAATAGCATAAAAGGATGATGGAGGTCCCACATGGAAAGAGGTGGAGAACGCATTAAATAGGTTAAAACAAGGAAAAGCACCCGGTGTTAATGAACTGAGTGGAAATGATAAGAAATGGAGGTAAAGCAGGTATTCAATGGCTGCACAGAATGCTGTGAGTGATTTGAAAGGAGAAAGAGGTATCGGAATACTGGGGAAAGGGAGTTATAATACTTATTTTCAGGAAAGGAGACGGGGAGAGGTATACAAATATAGGGGGATAAAGGTGATGTGCCATTGTACAAAATTATACAAAATACTGGAAAAGCGAATAAGAAATAAAATTAAAGGGAGGTGAAGAGAGGTACAGCGCGGATTTAAGGAACAGAGGTATCTAAGAAACTTTATATTTGCTATACGACAGCTGATGGAAAGAAAGTATCGATTTGGTAATTTGATAATGGTATTTATGGATGTGAAGAATACATATAAGACTTGTATAAAAATAAGGTTTGGAAAGTGATGGAGGAGCTCGAAGTAGAGAGAGGACTTGTAATGAGAGTGGAAAGCATGTATGAGGATAACAGGAGCTGTCTTAAGACGGAGATTGGAAGGACGGAGTGGTTTCAAATAAAAAGTCAAGTGAATCATGGGAGTGTTCTTGTATCACCACTGTTTGTAATGGTAATGGAAATGGTCATAAATATATATAATTTTACATTTTACATGAGTTCTAAATTCAATTCTATAATAAAATAAACTCTAGACAATTCTAAAACCTATATACATTTCCAAGATAATAATCTTATTTAGAATAACTATTTATCAAATATAATTTCTAAAAACTATAGATGCATTGACTCACCCCATTTTTCACGTGTTTCATTTTTTACCCTATATCCACTCCCTCCACATATGCTCGGTGCTAGGCACCAACTGATTGACAGGGCCATGCCAACCAACTGACCATCCGGCCCTACTGACGTCACTTCCGCAAAGGATATGTTCGGAAATGCGTCTAGTTCATTCCAGACCAAGAAAATAACAGAATAGATAAGTCTCGTAAAGTATAGCATGTGCCAGAATATTCTAGGCCCAGAATTCTAGAGTGAGACAGAGACACGGATCCTTTTTCCCCTCGTCACACCTCCCCTGGTTTTTATTTATGCCTCTACCCGGATATGGGCACTATATATAGATTGCGGAGTGACTTTAAACACCATTCTTGAAGTCACTTGGAATTAAGGCTCTACGCCAACGCTATTATGCTAAAAAAAACTTCTTAATATTTACTCATCATAAAAATAGCATTTCTTTTGTCTAATGCTCTTTTATTTAAGTTAGTAAACTTTTGATATTTTCTTTTGAGAAAACAAACTTTAGAAGTTGTAAGGTCATAATATATTAAATATATTATAGATAATTTGTGTAACTTTATCAATACTTTCCTATCAAGAAAAATATATTCTTTTTGGTTAGTTAAACTTTTTGATAGTTCCTATTGAGGAAACTAATCATTTAAAGCTTGTATGGAATAGGCTATGAGATTTTGTTGTAAGGTTAAAAATCCTACAGGTTACACACATTATAATTGAAAAGAACACTTCCAGGATAACCAGCTGTTGATAACAGCAGTCGATGGCTAAGAAACAGGTGTCAACAAAAAGTACTATGGCTGGTCACATTCCCCTTTGGTACTGCCAGGGCATTCAAAAGTACATACAATTCTAATAGCAAGTGCATTAAGAACAACACAAACTATAGGAATCGATCGAAAGGCAAAAGTGAAAGAGTATTATTTGCGCGGACCCCACAATGACTCTAATGCAGTTCCCTGGGTTGCGCACTGAAACTAATACTCCACGTGAAGCGTGATTAATTGACCAACCCAAAACACTGATTTCTATTAACTGAATTGTAATAAGGTAAACAAAATAGACAACCTGGGTGTAGCCATCCATAAATTGAACTGATGCTCACGACGTACAAGACGTCATGACAAATTTTGATTCCAAAATATATAAAAGGAACTGGCGGAAGTTTATAAGTCCCTAACTAAGACATTATAACTTTCTACGCCAGAGGCTCATAATGTAAGGACATAGAGGCATATATATAGTCTACGGGACTGAATTACAATATTTGAAAAACAAGCAATAAAGAGACTCGTCCCGCTTTCTGAAGGACACAATATTTAATCAATAAAATAAAGCTTTTAGTTAGCAAGTCAACAAGTCTTGAAGTTGATTAACTGTCAACTAGACATACTATCAATTCGAAAGAAAATCGTCTCTGACATTATACAAAAAACTAAAAGGGTGCAAACAGATATAGCTCATCTTTATAACAAAAATTAGATTCTAGGTCATAAGGACTCGTCGATTACTTTACAATACTTAATATATCGAAGTCTGTTGTTCTCATCCATAGCTGCGGTGAATCCCATGGCCTAGACTTCATAGGTGGTGTTGAAATGCGTCATCCTGTCTAAGGTGGTGGTGTATCCGTCGCCACAATCTTCATGGTCGACGTGACGATGCTGGAGTCCTTCCTTCAATGCAGGGAAACAGTAAACTGGCTCTAATGTGAACCGGGACATGGGTCCTTATATAGTTCCCAACCTGATATGAATGGAAGAAAGTTAGAAAGGATGATAAACACAAGAACATAGAAAGGAGAACTACGGACGAAGGCGGGCAGAAAGAGAGAATTAACAAGAAAAATTCACTTGCAGGGAGAGGCTGGAACAAGCTTCCTTGGCTCACCACTAGAGTCTCTTGACGTGGAATGGGTCAGTAGGTCGAAGTTGATACGCATTCCTTTCCTTACCCAGGGGTTATAGTGTAAGCACGTGTGGCGGCCATCGTTGAATATTTTTGAGCTTCGCATGTGGGACAAATGAATCTATAGACATCTTGAAGAGGTGAGCAAACACCAAAGCATCTTATATTCAAATATATCTGTTTTAACTATAGTATTTAGTATCCGTTATTATTTTTATGAGAATTTGCGATATATATGTAGTTTACTATTTTTTCTTGTAGACGGCATGGCAACCGTATGTGATTTTTATCCGACATCATCCAATGGGAAAAGCAATGCGTTAAAGTATTTTATTCATAAGTATGATAATATTAATCCTCTTCTTTGATATCTACTCCAGTTTTTATCAAAAGACAATATTTTTGACCAACCACGTGTTTGAATGTAGGGAGAAACGTAATTTTATTAGACTGCATCTTCGGAGTAGATTCAATTAAATATGTAAATATAGTTTCTTTCTTGCATAAATCATTAAACTATTGTATTTTTCAATTGTAGCTGTCCAATCTATCTGATTGACATGCTACATTGTTATAATATCAACATATTGTCCCATATGGAAAATATATTTACATTACTGTAATTCATTTAAAATATTTTAGTGAACATCACGTAAGTTTCTATTGAAGAAGACAACCTTTTTTAAGTTAGTATGAATGGAATATGCGTTAAATTATGTTTTGTACCAAAATATTTTCCCATTAGGAAAATATAACATTGTTTATGTCCTATTTGTGATAATATTTGATTAATTGCAGTAATCATTTGGTATAGAATATTAAGTATATTCCCTTCAGGAATAAGATCAGTTAGTTGTTAAAATGATACATTTTGGTGCATTCTGTGTTTCCGATTTTTGGAACAGAACTAAATTGTAGATGATTGGTAAGTTCGATTGGTCATTGAGGTTATACTTTGCCATGCCTTGTTTTGTTAGACGTGAGTTTAAGGTATATTGCACCTTTTGTCGTCCTATAAAAGATTATATCTATAGAATGTTGTAGCTTTCTTTTTTGTAACTACCTTTTATTTCATATAAGTTCTTGTTTTACACTTTCCAAATTCAAAGATAAACTTGGGACTGACAATCAACATTATACATATAGTGTGATGGTCACGTGAAAACAGTTCCGCTCTGTAAATATATTTTTCGACTTTGATAATCAATTCAAATTGATTCCATTTTGTCAAAGTGACAAAACATATTTACCAATGGGATAAAAATGGAACTTTTATTTTTAGTACATGTTTAACTATTTGAAACCAGC
Organism: Timema shepardi; assembly: GCA_902151425.1. NCBI lineage: Eukaryota > Metazoa > Arthropoda > Insecta > Phasmatodea > Timematidae > Timema > Timema shepardi. Next base: position 36,829 of record CABFVX010002248.1, on the reverse strand, counting down.
TTCGGTTGCTGCCTGGTCTAAGGCGCCAGTCTCTCAGTAGACTAGACTGCCGATGACGGGGAGATCAAGGTTCGAATCTCGGTTAGATGTACTGACGAAGGATTTCCCATATTGCTTTTCCACTCTAGTTCTACGTATTTCCTCTAAATATAGCCTTTCAATCCCTAAAATCCACCGTAATTAGTGTATAAGCGTACAACCCGAATGAGTAGTACATATATATATAAGATACTGGAAAATCTCTGGCCTTCTCTCGCGTCCCCTTCATCCACACCCTAACATTTACTCATTTACTATTTTTCCGTGCATTCAAACGCAAAGTAATTAATATGCGCTTTTCTATACGCTTATGTACTAATCACGCTAAACCCTTAGGGATGGAGTAGGTTGGGTTTAAAGGTAGTGTTTCCACATTTTCGTTGAGAGAGATAGTGGGAAACTATTTAGGTAAAACCACCATCAGTACATCCAACCGGGTTCGAAACACGATCTCCCCGTCATCGACAGTCAAGTATATTGCGAGAGTAGGGCCTCAGACTATGCGGCCACCAAAACGGGTATGTCGCCACATTAATATGCTCACAAATGAACACTCGAATATCCCGTTTTGATTCAATGCCAATCTTCCATTTACTTGGATTTAATATCTTAGAAACTAGACAAGGAAATTCAAGATCGATTCACCATCATCTATCGGTAAGAATAATTGAGTGTCTCTGGGGAATCCCGAGTATATAACAGTCTAAAATAGAGTCCCTCCTCGATGCAGTCGGTCTCCATCTGGCCACCCCTGTGTCCACGACTGCCATCCCTGCCTTTGCAAGAGCAGAGTGGAACGTTAACTTCTTGACGACCTGAAAGTCTAGTGGACCAACCTCTTGAAGAAATAGCAGCAGGAGCTCCTCAAGAGTCCAATTGACAAAGGGGGAGGTGAATAGAACCTCTGGTTTAAAGGGGACTCTATCGATTGTCTTGGTTACAAGTAAAATACTTCTACGAGCCAATCAAGGAAATACAGTTTCTAGTTTGTACGCATAGTGAGTTTTGCTAAGCACTGATAACAATCTAAAGCTGCTATTTCCTGGAAGTGAGAGCTTAATATTGATTAAGTTACTAATCACGTTGTTAGGTAGTTCGGCTACCATTTCTGCGTCACCTGGTTCAATCCCCAAGGACTTCATTTTCGTGGAGGGAAAGTTGGAAAACATTTAGGAAATTCTAGTGTTAGTACATTCAGACAGAATTAGTATCCCAGACTCCATCACCTTGAACATACTAGATGAACCTGACACATAGACCGCGTATAGATGCAAATCTATCTAGAGGATTTTTAATACTTATCAATTAGCTCGGGATTTTGGTGAGATTGTGGAAGAACCACCCAAAAGATACGAAAAACTTTCAAAAGTGAAAATAGATTTTAAAAAAAATTACTAAACAATAAAAACTTTTTTAGTTAATCATTTTAATTCTTCGACATGCTATTTGCACTTCAAAAGCAAGGAAAGACTATAAAATAAATTTCAATGTCAAATTCAAACAGTAGCCTGTTTTCATAGTCTTGTTTGTTGTTTCTTACTCATAATAAGAAATAAAAAGGTTTCTTTGGCTAATAAACATAAATGGTACGATGCATCATACACACTTTATATTTCTTTTATCTTAAAATAAATATTTACAAAAAAATTCCTAGGATTTGTGAAACTAAATAATATAAATTTTTGTCGAAACACTCCACTGAAGAGCACAAATGAAATAATACACGGTGTTACAAAAACATTGATAAAAGAATTTCATCTCTGTCCACCAAATGACACAACCATCATTTTCATATTTCAAAGTACTTCATAAAAAATATGTTTGCTCAAAGCTCAGAAGCGGTTTGTTTTATAAATATAAATATATATATATATATATATCAAAATAAAATATGTTTATATACATTTAAGCTATTCCCAAGAGTGAATTAAACTCTTAATCCTGATTGGAAAAGATGAAGTAGGTGATTTTAGTTTATCATTATCAACATTTGCTTGGAGAGAGGATGAAAAATCTGCCATATCTCCAGCAATAATTATTGCAATCCCCCGAGTAAGAGTCAGGGGTGCTATCAGATATTCTAATTGTTCCGGCAGCTTCAACCCCACTAACAATGTTTAATCCTCTAGTTGAATAATATGATACAATCTCTTGAGTTGTTAATTAGCAAAAGTTGTTATCTTTTAAAGAGAAGTTCCAATACATCTTCTAAATTTAAATAATTATTTCGTTTTCTATCTTTATAAAGTTAACTTCGAACCTCCCTTTAAACAAATTCCACCCTCCAATTAAAATTAAATTAAATTTACTAGTCGACCAGGTTGTCTTAATATAAAACAGATTTTCATTAGTTGAAGTTATATTTAGTTGGAGAATCTAATATGAATATTTTGTAAACCTATTGAAAAAAGCCTTAACTCCCCCCCCAAAAAATAGATACAGTCTATATTCCCAAATGAAATATCGCATATATATTAATTAGTATTTTATCATACCAATATTATAAAGAGGAAAGATTTGATTGGTTTGTTTGTTTGTTTGTTTGAAATGAATAGGCTCCGAAACTACTGGACCTATTTAAAAAATTCTTTCACCGTTGGCAAGCTACACTATTCCCGAGTGACATAGGCTATGTTTCATTTTCAATAAAATTAGGGATGCCTACTAAAACTTGAATAATCTAACCCAAGTTGTAAAAAAATAAACAAAAAACTTCCTTCAATCGCGTGTGCTGCGAAAACTATTAATGATAGAACAAAATGATGTATTACAATTTTTCAGGACACATCACTATCTATAAAAAATGTCGCGACAGCATGTCTCTATCTTTTATAGTAACGTCACAATAAGCGTCCTTTTATTAATTTTTTTTATTAAAATACCACCGCTAGAAAAGGCTCTTTATTCGTACCTAGGTATTGATCGTTATCAAAATAAATA
>CABFVX010002248.1:0-30580 GCA_902151425.1 Timema shepardi | reverse complement strand
AAAAAACAATGTAAATACAAAAAAAAGTTTAAGAAAATATATTCACAAAAAAATTAATATCTTAGTTTTTTGTTTTCAATGAATGTTATTTTTTTAGAAACTCACTGTAAAACATTTTGTATTTTCTTTTATTATATTATTATGCCCGTGCGAAGCCGGGATGGGCTGCTAGTGATAAATATAGTGAATGTTTATTTAGAACTTTTTTTATAAGGGCCGCAACTTTGTCTTGAATTTTAGCCAACAGTAACCAGCTTGTTCCAGGATTAGAATTCGAGCTTTCTTTAGTTAGGCATATGAACGTTTATCACTCTCGATTATGCCATAGTTTGTGACAGCAACCTTTTTATAATATATCTAATGAGGTATTGGTCAATGTCTGTTTGTTACCCTTTCTTAGTTTTTAAGCCAATCGATAAAGGCCTGTTATCAACTAAACTTAGAACACCTTCTAAAATCATTCAAGTTTAAGGGTTTGATGTTTAATATATTTCGTACAGCCTTTAAGAGCCAGCATAGAAATATAAAAAAAAATCATCTATATTAAACGCTATAAATACCCACTATGGTGATCACTATGGCTAAGGCGTCAGGCTCGTAATAAAATGGATCACCTTTGACGGGGATGTTGATCTTTGGATCTTTCTCAGGTGTACTGAGAGTAATTCCTCACATGCAATTTCTCATACTCTCTTCACGCCAATGTGGCTACACTTCCTCTAAAGCAACCTTATTCATACTCACACCTTAGGTTAAGCTGTTAAAATTGTTAAAAGAAAACTTACGTATTTTGAACCATAAAAAAGTGTCAAAGTTGTTCCAACTTAATGGTATGAATAGTAACTATTATGAATTGATATGTAACACACTCATGTACCATACAAGCCTCACAAAAACAAGTGAACAAAATAAACAAAGGTGACCTGAGAAATACGAATATAAAAATTGTAATAAGTTAAATCAAAAACGATAATATTGAATAGTTTAACCAAATCATTTTGAGCCGAGATATAATTTAGAATAACGTAGATGCTAGTCTATCAGAGACAGCGCTTAGTTTAAGTAAGCTAATGAACCGTGGTATCAAGAGTGAGCCACATAGGCTAGACCGACATATGTATCGTGACACGTGACCTCAGAAATGCGTAGAAGGGAACCCAATATGATGGCACAGTTGGGTAAAAATTAGGGAACATGGCACATGCATAAAACTTATGGAACATCCAACACTCGTAGAAAGCTCTAGAAGCGGAATGATCTCGACGTGAAACATTCTTCCATGATCCAGAAACATCTCGGTGTAGAGTCCCATGACGTCATTTAGTTTGACAAGACGCGTCAGTCCACTTACATTTCGCTTCAGTCTAGTGAGAACTTTACATTAGATAGGACGGGTCTGGACTTTTCTGGGTTTTTTATGTAAGTACATTAAACAATCATTTCTGTAAAGTATTAATATATGCTAGCAAATTAACAAAGATTCTTAGAAAATGAAATATTTATATTATAAATATCCCACAGTCAAATGAACATGGATAAAATACTAACAACTATCGGAGGTAGCCTTCGTTAACCCCATAAGATATCAGCTTATTATTACACTATGGTGTAGCTTCTAAGATAGGGTCATAGTGTAATGGGTCAAGGTAAGACTTTCAGGTTAAATGTAGTCTATCGATGGGCCAGCTAAGGAATAAACCCCTGGAAAGTGCTCTGTCAGCAGCTGACCTGTGGCATATTGTGTCAATCGACACAGTGTGGAAACTTACCCGCATTAGCATGGAGGGAGAGTGGGAAAACACCTGACAAGGAGCCAAACCCCTCGATCATCCCATGTAAAGCTGTCTATAGAATAGCAGCTTTTGGTAGACTTGTTTTTAAAATTAGGTTATTAGTTTATCCCTAATATTATTATTGTTACAAATACACGTTATACTAGGGTCTATCATAGTTGAATACGAAAAACAAATATACTTGCTATTAAACTCTTGTAATTGTTCGTTGATTAAATCTATAAACTTATTAACTTAAAATATTTATTCTTTGAATGGTAATAATAAATTAGTCGGTTATAAATGTATGGCTAATTACACAGAAATGTACCTTTGGTTCAATCCAAGGAAAAATCTTTTTAAAAAAATTTACTTCTACTTGTACAACATTAATAGCATTTTACTATTTTATTGTTACTTTTCAGAATGAAAGTAACAGCAAGAATCCTCAAGACTTGACTTATAAATAAATATAATTAGATTAAGTAACTTTTATAAGCGTCTATTTCATTCCTTCTTACCAAAATACTGCAATAGACTAAGAGACGTGAAAGGGGCAAATACTTAAACATACTTGAAATTATTGATTCCAAAAATATTTGTGATTAGAGAGGAAAATAGTTCCCAAAAATAAAATCAAGTCGCCATAAAACAATAGAGTGAAAATATTTTAAGAAGTTGTGCCTATTATTAATGTTGAATAAAGGGCATTAAGAATAGTTTTGTTATTCCTTAATTTCAACAACGCACATATTTATATATTTTGAAACCCTCTTGTTGATTTGGTGAATTGTGAAACCCATTTATGCCCGTTCGTGGATCGTGGATCATGAAACCCATTATTTATTGGAACCAATTCTTTGTTCATGTTTGGAAGCACTATTTCTAATGCCAGTTAACAAAAACAACACTTGAAGTAATTTCTGATGTATTTATTGACCAGAATAATGGGTTGGTTTTGGTCAAATAAACTGGAGTTTGGCTTGCTTTACGTAGTATATTAACTGCAGAAGACGGACCCGTGAGATAGCAGTCCAGCATTGCTCAAAAAACCACTCAGTATTCAATCCATCCTTACTAACTTTCTCCACACTTCCCTATGTTTGCATACTCCCTTTGCTTCAACAACATTCATACACCGAGTCATACATGCTCTTTTATTCTTATAACTCTTATTGTATCTCTTTTTCACACATTCTTCTGCCACATTTACTCACGCCTTACATGACCTACCCCTTAATTTTTATCCACACACTCTTCCTTCACTAACGTAACACGCTTATTTCACATTAACCCATTAGATTCTCTTTAAAACCGCAATCCTTCAGCACCCATTCACTACTGACTTGATCCGTACAAGTTTTTTCACATACATTTCTTAAATATCTCATTCCAACCGCACTCACCTTGCTTTTCTGTTACTTCTGATAGACTCATGTTTCACATCCATAAACTAATGTCGGTGAACACACACTTTTATATACCTCCACCTTTGTCTCTTTTGATACCACTTCATACTTTACATTAGTACACATACGTCCAACCAGTCTCGGAGATACATTCGTACGTGTGTTCGATTTCATCATCCATCCTTCCATTTTTACAGAACATTCTGTCCAGATACACAAAATCACTCACTTGCTCTTACAGTTTTCCATTTATTCTAAGCTGACAATCATTTCCTGATCCGTCCTGATAAAAGAAACCATCACCTTAGTTTTGGAGACATTTATACAAAAATCCATTCTGCCCATCACTTTCATTCTCAACCAGTAATACGGAATCACCTGCATATAACAGCCCACTCACATTCACATTGTCCATTAGCACGCCAGCCATGTCTTCAGAATCGTTCCTCATACATTTATCAGTGAATACATAACAGAACCTTGTCTAACATCCTGTTCAATGTCAAACCATTCACTCAAAGCTCCAACCACCCTAACGCTCTATTTACTTCCACCCCCCCCCCCTTCATAATTGCATCTATTAACTATTCACCCGGTCGTACGCTTTCTCCAAATCAAAAAATGCACAATAAACTTTCTTTCTTACTGTCATAAATTTGCTGAATGCAAATATCTGCTCCATACAACCTATACCTGGCATAAAACCACATTGCACACCCCTAAACGTGTCCGCAGTCTTTTCACGCACCCTCTCAATTAGAACTCTTCCTAAAACTTTGCCTAGAATAATCAATTCCTAAAAAAATCATGCAATTATAAAACGATATAATAAAATATTTAGTTGTGTACTTACAATCATTTTTCATCAAGGACAATCAAAGTGGCTTATAACTTAATCTCGACCCTTGGAAGAGAGAAGTATTACGATCGTCAAACTGTATAGCCCGGTATTTTGACCCCCCTGAAACTGGAAAAGGGTTTTTTGTGATGCTGACGCTCTGTGTCTTTGTGTCTTGGACTAGAGCCGAAACTATTTTACCTATCAGGCATCTAGAGTTTTTACTACGTCTCCCCGAGGGATTTTGGGAATTCGATATCTAACCCTAAAATTAAGGGTAGTCTATTGGAGGGCAAAAATTGAAAAAACTCGATTTTCTCAAAATCAGCCCTAACGATTTTGATTAAATTTTCTATCTAAACACAGATTAACATTACAATCGAAATGACAACTTTCATTTTTCCATGAAAATGAATTTTAGGTTACTGTACATAAGCAGAAATTTCATATTCCGATTATATATCTGTAACTATTTGAAATACAAAATATCTTAACATTGTAAAGTTGTGGTAACTTCAGAATTAAAATAATTTAATCTGAAATGTTTCCATAAGCCAATAGTTTCTGAGCTATAAACAACAGATACTTTTTAAGTAGTTCTTTGAAATATGAAATCAATTGTTATGCTCTGGTGGACAGAGATGGCCCTATTTTTTTTAACGTTTCTTTAACAGTATATTATTACATGTACACTCTTCGGTGGAGTGTTTCTGTAACAATGTGTATTTAAAAACAAAGGGAAAGGAATAATGTGCAGTGCAGTGCCGTACCATTCATTTTATGGCTTTGCGTGAAAACTAAGTGTATTTATGATAGATTAAACTAGTCCAGCTATTATATTGGTTAATTACGGTTAATGACGCGTCTAAATATGATATTATTTAAATTGATAAATGGTATCTGGACACTGGTTTTGAACCCAGCACCTTTGGCTTAGTCGGCCAATGCTCTAACCATTGAGATATCATTTATCAATTTAAAGAATATGATATTTAGACGCGGCTTTAAACGTAATTAACAACTATAATAGCTTGGCTGTTTAATACATCGTGATAGTTGTATTCCTACTAGTTGTAGTTGTACATTAACAACTATAATAGCTCGGCTGTTTAATACATCGTGATAGTTGTATTCCTACAGTTGTAGTTGTACATTTTGGCCGCACAAAATCCTCCCAAGTCGAAAATGGCTGTGTTAGCTGATAGCTCGTTATCTTAATATGTCTCTCATATGTTGCTGACGATTTCCCCACGTCCACTACAGACTCTGCCTTTAATTATGAGTGAAGAATGACTCCGGCACGGGAAGAATCCTGGATAGATCAGTGGCTAGAGCATTGGCATATTAAACCAAAGGTCCTGGCTTCAATTCGCGTGTCCAGGTATATTTTTCAATTCAGAGAATCGGTGCATGTAGTATTTTTTTATCTTCAATCTTAAATTTAAACTATTTTAATTTTTGTGTTCATTGCAACAATACGTCTGTGTAAGCTACCAAATCTTTATGTGAGTAATGCAAACATTTAAACAACCTATTATGTCTCCATACTGTTGATCCTACATACAGGAAGTCATTAATTAATGTGTGGCGTTGTCGATATACAAAACATAATGTCCTCTATTCATACGTGTCTGAAATGGTGTTTTAGTAGTTTAGATGATTCGCTGAAAATTTACCCTACTTAAATACGAACAAAGCCATGAGCAAACTTTAATTATAATATTATATATTTGTACTTGAGTTTATAAAAACAAACATTATAATTTGTTATTGTATTCAGAGAATGGGGTGAGTATATTAATCTTTTTGTTGCTGTTGAAACTGTTGGTGATATTGTTATTAAATATATCTAATAAATCATTATAGCTGACTGTTATTAATCTTACACTTGTCAACAATGACGCCAAATATCAGAAGTAAAACCCACAGGGAAGATATCTTCATGAATAAATACATGGGAATGTATTTATTAAATTTTTGGAGCGTCAGATAAGGATGACGAGCATACCATAGCATTATATAGAAATATATAAAATGGAGCCATGATTATTAAAAAAAACATGAAGACTAAAAAAATAGAAAATCCACTACATTTTAGACACCCTTGTCACATCACACCAAATATTTCAAAAAAAGATAAAAAGCATTTTTATTCTCACACACTTTATTTTCGCTTTCATCCTATCATCTTCAATTTCCCTCGTTTCCCACCGCGGTTGCGTATAAATACCGTGTCAAGTGCGGAAATTGGGCTGTCAAACGTTTGCTAAGAGGATGAGTGAGACGCGAACAGGAGTATCAGGGCTTCATGAGATGGCAGGAGGTTTCCACAGCTGGCGCCATGACTACCAGGAAGAAAGAACTTCTAGAGATAATTAGTGGAGAACTCTAGCGGGCGTTCAGAAATCCAGCATTATTTAAAGATGTGGTCTGCTATTTTCAAGCAGTAATAATGCCATAAATGGAGGTGAACGGTTTCAACTTATTCTTATATGAATAAAAGCGTTACATTTTACTTTTTATCCATTTAAAAAATCTTAGAAAGGTAAAATTATCTTATTTTCTGCGAAGTATTAACATGAAATGTTGACGCTATTAGATAAAAGTAAAAGTATGGCAAACACACAGCATGAAGGAACTTAATGAAAATCCAAACTTATTTGCACCATGTCTTACTACGCATTCTATTACACTACACTATACCTATATATACCAAAACTACGCTAATCTGCTAGGGATAATCAAGGTTTGATTTTATAGAACGTGTACCCGAATTTGCGTGAAGTTAGAGTATAAAACCATTTAGGGAAAAGTATCCACAGTTCATCCGACCGGGGTTAGAACACCAATATCTCCGTCATCGGCAGTCTACCTATTGCTATAGTAGGTGTCAGACTTTGGTGCTGGGTTCCGGGGTTCAATCCTCGTTCCTGGTATATATTTATCTGATTGTCAAACCCTTCCTTCACATCTGATAAGACGTGTATTAATCACAACTTGTGAATGTGGGGAATGCCAGATCTCCACCGTGGTTCGGATCTCACGTTAAGCTGTAGGTCCTCCATTTAATCTCACAATCACCCTACCATTACACATTAGCGTAAGTGCGTATAACCCGAACGGGTTGTAAGACGCGGTGCTAATAATAATAATAATAATAATAATAATAATAATTAGTATGTAGTGTAAAGTGTGCTCTCACACGGGCTGCCAGGATGGTAAAATACGCCTGCAACTTGGGATGTTAGATGACCCTCTTTACACACCACCACATTCAGACAGCCTGAAGCTTACTGAGCCTCCATCAGCAAGAGATGTGCGGAGTTAATATTAATTCATCCCTGCCTGGAGGACTTATCTGCGAGCTGATCGTGGCATAACGGGGATCCTCTCGACTTCTCTGGATGGTGACTGACATTTTCTTTTATATCAATGTGAATGCAGTTCTAAAAGACCAGGACCCGTAATTTATAAACGTGCGGGTTGTAAGTCGCTAGCGGATTGCTCGCATCTCACACAAAAACCTCTAAAAACTGACGCCACATAAGTGGCTTGCGAAAGAATTCACTTTGCCGGCATACAACGTGAGAAATAAGAGAAATAAAAGTGTTTAGCGAGTAAAGCAGCATCAAACAAGATGGACACACACCTCATTGTTCAGTTGCCACCCTCTGGTGGTGATTTTTTTTTTTTTAAAGAATCTTGGCATTGTTCAAAATATTGTGTCTGGAAAAGCAAAGAATTATAATTCTTTGGATGATTCATACATTCTTTGAATAGGCTAAAACTGTTTGTTTGTTTGAAAATGAAATATAGTTATCAATTTACTCACATTATATCATTGGTTTGTCTTTAGATGAGTTGGCAGCGGGACCAGGGCTATATAGCAAGGGCTGTCTCACTAAGACGCTGGAGGTGGTCCTCTTTCACTCAAAACGTGACGTCACCGGCATGATGGAGCTCGAACGACACACAAAGAACGCTCGAAAGTTCCAAAAGATAACTCACATTTTCTCGTAAACTACTTGAACAATCACAGTCATTTTTTCAGAATTTGTTATAAAAACATTTTAAGACATGAGGAAATTATTAAAATTCCCATATTCCATTTGGTTTGCTTTTAAAAAAATTGTTTTCTAATGAAAGAACTATAATGAAGCTCTTATAGCAGACACATTTTCGATCTGTTGAAAAGTTCTTTCCTAATTCAAATAGATGGGTAGTATAAGTGTATGAAATGATGACCATGAACTGAATTTTATTTAGATATAAGACTCATCTCTGTAGCTTAAATACTTTGCTCAGTTTGACGTGTTTAGCTACGAACTATTTTAGTGCGCCTGGTTTTAGATTGAATGAGGCTTGTCAGAAGGACTGGTCCGTCAATAATATTTTAAACTAGTGATATTATTCACTATACAAAGTAGTAAATAGAATAAATTCAAGCCAAACCTTCTTGAAATTTACAAGAACCTCTAATAATATTATTCATAATATAATAATAATAACACAGAAAAATAAGTGCACAATATAACAATACTTATTAGAACAAAAACCGATCACATGTTTTTATTAAAAAAATAATATAATAATACTATAATATTCTTTGTATAAGCTGCATACATATACAAGCAAAACTAATACATAGCACTTTATATACTACTGTTGGTATAGTAATAATATAATATAAAGAAGGATCAAGTTTCTGGCACAGTTTAACTTCACCTGTGTTCCTCTGTAAAACATCAGTCAAAATATCCACATTGATCTCTGTTTTATCTTCTAAAACAAGTCCTTCGTCGAGAAAGTGGTTTCTCAAAAGTTTGATGTAGTGAGGCATGTCAGCAAAATCCCACACTTTTCTATCGCAGTCAGCAGGATTGATAACATGTGTGTTTTTTTGTGGTTATTTTGAGCTCCTTCCACAGTGTTCCACAGCCTCCTAAATTAGAAACAATGACACATACTTTGATTCCTGAAGACTCTACAGCGTTAACAATCAGGAAAAGCAATGATTCGTTCATAGTCTTGTCGAAATCAAAATACACTGGCTGTTTGCATTTAGCTGATAGTCCTCTAATTGGCACAACTTGAACTTTGGAGTGAGGGCCGTGAAATTGGTCCAGTCCAACATCGTAGACAACCCTGCTGTCTATGTGGATTTCATCAAAACATAGTACACAAAGTTTATCTGTTGTAGGTAAATCTTCACAGCATTTTGAAACCAGCGCCAGTACATTGTTAAGAATACCAGGAAAACAGGTAAACTTAGCACACCACCTACATAAAGTTGATGAGGAAGGCCACGGGAATCCAAGTTTCTCTCTCAAAAAATCATACGCTTTACGAGATAGGGCTCTTATCATAACAAAGCGTGAAATGTCTTCACCTGTCCATCGAATCATTTTACCCTTACAGGCCAATGATTTGAGTTGTGTGGGTGTTAACAGTTTTGCGAAACGACATTTTTTTTCATATTTACGTTTAATTAAGCATAATTGTCGCTTTTGTGATTTTGTTACACTAACATGCTTACTAATTTGTTTAGAAAGTATTTTGTATTTTCGAGCATATGATAAAATTGTTTCTCCTTCTTAAATACGTTCAACTGGATTTTTAAGGCATCTACAGTTTTCCTCAGTGTTTTAGTTTCGTCGAGCAATTGTTCGTAGTTTACATAGCTATCCCACTTAACAATTTTATCTTCTTCAAAGGTGGAATAACTCGGAACAATTTCATTTATTTCAACGCGTGGTTTCTTAGGGCTTAAATTTTCAATTCTTTCCAAAGTAGCTAAACGAGTACGTATTACAGTAAGCATTTCTATTTAAAAAAAGCCAATTTCAATTCGAAATGAGTAAACATCACGCATTGGAATACTACTGTTATAACACGTGTTGATTTGGCAGGTGCTGTGCTGTGTCTGGCCGGTGACGTCACGCCAGTGCTCCCCCCTTCAACTAGCGGAACCAAGGCGGAAGCGTTAGCATAAAATAACTGGGACAGCCCTTACTATATAGCCCTGAGCGGGACTTCCTCATAATCTATATTGTAGAGTTCCTGGGCTCCAATTTTGACCATATTCGTTAGCGGCCCACCAACTACCGATACGACATTCACATTTCAACACTAGCACTGTTTTAGATCAGAATGTAGACTTGCGGGTGTGTTTTACCCGGTCTTTGTGTGTTACCGGGATGTGCTTCTCCTGGACTTTCTGTTGCACTCACTCACATACGTACTGGTAGCCTGCATTAGTACGTCTGGTCTAGCGTAGTTCTGTTGTACTTACCTTAGCACGGTCCAATAAACAACATTTGGTTGCGCTGCAATGTTCGTTTCGTATTTAATACTACTACTCTACTACTACTACTACTACTACTACTACTACTACTACTGCGACAATAGGCCCAATAGCTATGTGGGTGGTATAATTATGTACTATAGAAGGAGCCTTGAGACAAACATTAGAAAAAATATAAAAATATTCTGCTAATATAAATTAATTGAAATTAAGTTAAGTGATAGCTCTAAAATTACTATACTAGGTATCTACAGATCACCGAAGTGGGATAAGTACACTTTTATTCACAATATTACTGACATAAATAAACTAGTTTTATCAAACGAACTGATAGTTTTGGTAGGTTATATAAATATAAACATATTAGATGCAAATGACATCACAATAGAAAGTTATAACAATATGCTTGCTTATCATGGCTTAGAATGTACAATTAATAAAGTTACAAGGGAAGGAATATTGGAAAGTAGGGTGGTTAAATCGTGCCTGGATCATAAATACGTTCGAAAAACCAGACAAATAACAAACAGTATAATAAAGACTAAAACTACTGATCATTATATAGTAGCATTAGAAATTTAATCTAACCAAAATAATTATGTTTCTAGTAAAACTAATAATAGCTATAATACATTGTATAAGCTTGATGAGAATTTAGTATAATTAAACTCGAAAACATTAATTCGAATGAGTTACAAAATCAAGAATATATAGAATCATTATATGCTAACATTGCTGAGATATTTAATGGCATATATGATAGCTCCAAATATAAATATAATCCTGTTGGAAAACGTATAAATAAAATGTATAACACCAGATTTGGTCGGAGAAATGCGCCACAGAGATAAGTTATTCAGGAAGTAGAAAAGTTATCCATCTGCAAAGGCCTCTAAAATAGAGTATCAAAGAAAAATTAACTCTTATCACTAAATTAATTTTTATTAAAAATCAATAAAACCATTAAACTGAACTAAACAAAGTGAGTTTTAATATTAAGAAAACATGAAATAAAATAAATGACATTCTGGGTGGAAAAAGTAAAATGACAACTGATGAAATAAATAAATACACATTTAGGCAAAATTTAGAAAATTGAAAATATTGCAAATAATTTTTGTAAAATATTAAAAAACCAAGACACACAACTGTAACGTACCTGCAATATGCAATTAGACGAAACGAATAATCGAAATGATTACCAAATACAATGTATGTTTAGACCTAGGGCTACATATTATAAAATAAAATTCATTATTGGGAAATTATCTATATAAATAAAAGCAAGGGAATAAACTTGAAAATTTTCAACAGCCAAATTATCACGTTGATAATAAAATCAATCCATTTAATTATACAACATGGTGCAATTCCACAAAAACTTAAAACCTCAACTATTAGACAAATTTATAAAAAAAAAAGGGGAAGTACTTAGACTATGGAAATTACAGGCCTATAACAATTCTACCAGTTTTAGACATAATAACGGAAAGATACGTTGCCAACTACTTGATACATTATTTAGATAAATATAAAATAATTGTCTATAAAACAATACAGATTTCAAAAAAACTAAAGTATGGAAATACTTTTACACACTTTTATTAATGAAATGCTGGAGATATTAAACGAAAACAAACACATATCTATAGCATTTATAGACATATAAAAAGCGTTTGATACGTTAGATACAGATATTTTACTAGAATCACTTTTTAAAATTGGTATCAGAGATAATATTCATGAAAGGTTTAGAATTTACCTAAAAATTAGGAAAATAATAGCTAAAATAAATCATATAAAACTGAAGAATTGGGTATAAATATTGGAGAGTACCACAAAGCCCAATTCTTGGGCCATTACTATACTTAATTAACACAAGAGCAATGTCAAACTGTATTCAGAACTTCGGTATGTTTATATATGCTGCCGACATAATGCTGTTAGCGGTGCACAAAAATATAGATAGCGCTAAACAAATGTTGCAAGAATACTTTAACTGGATAAAAACTGGACTCACGACGATAAATTAATATGAAACATTAAAAAGTACCTAACGATTTACATGAGACTACCGCATGTTATAAAGTATAAATTATATATTAAAGGTAATTGCTTAGATTGTTTAGATAATATAAAACCGTGTAATTGTTTAACATTTACACAAGTTGAGACATATGACTATCTTGGGCTGATGATTGATTCCCATATGAAATGGAACACTCACATGGACATGATGAGTTGGAAGCTAAGAACAGGAATGGTTAATATATGTCTACTAACACAATATGTTACATTTGATATTCTAAAAATAGTGTATCACACACTAATATTATCACATCTAGGCTATAGAACTACTTCCTGAGGAAAGACGAGTAATTTATATTTAAATCAATTAATAAACATTCAAATTACATTTCTTAAAATATTGAGTGAAAACAATAATAGTACCACAGTCATGAATATGGAGTAAAAAACCTGTATAAATATAAAATAATAATTCAGCACTACAACTCAGAAACTAAAAGTAAGACAGGCTCACAGTAACAACACCAGAAAATGACAAAACAAAATACCTTTATAAATAAATACGGAATACAACACATGAAAATAATAATACCAACACCTTTTAATATGATACCGGACACCCTTTTGGGAAGAGATACAATATCAAACGTTGAAAGAGAAATAAATAAATGGCTAATTGTCTCACAAACTTAATGAAATAATAATACTAGATTGACTAAATATGATAAATAAGCTATGAAATGAACTCGAGATACTAAATAAAACGTAATTAGAATTATGTTATGTTGTAAGAAAGGAATTAAATGTATTTATTATATATTTATACATATTACATGTATATAAGACAGTTATGGTGAAGCACCAGCTGAGAAGCACATTGTGCTTAGTGGACCATCTTTAGTGAATAAATACGTATTCCTGATACAATAAATAAAAAAAAACTAAACTACACACTAAGAGTGGGGAGGAAACGGCTACACGTGTAAATAATGAAATATTTCAATTAACTACCTCAAAGCCTAAATGATTTTATGTGACTTGACCCTGTTAGGGAATGACCAGCATCGGTGAATATATTAACCAAGCCGCAAGTATCATTTAGTCTGGTTTGCCGGTGATGAGTATGTGGGAATAGAATTTTGGCTAGGTGAACTATTTTTTATTCCCTGCATTGCTTGCCATTCTCTCTCAAAGCAAATTTGGACACATTTCCTCTAAATGGCCCCTTCCTCATGCCTTAGTGTAGTGTACATTTGTGGATAGCCCTGAGGGCAGTAAGGTGTATAAAACCTGATACTAATGGTAATAATAGTGTTGGGGTTAGTTGAAGTCTATGTTAGCAGACATTCAAATTGAGACGAAGGAAATAATCTTAAAATAATATTTTACACAACTACATACTAATAAAAGCATATATATTCTTAAAAAATGTATATATATATAACGATAAAAGAGTTCATTCTTTTCACGTGAATAATGAAAACCATCACACTTGAATGTAATTTGTGGATAGAACGGGAGCATGTATGATTTCCAGACGTATCGAGCGTGAGATGGTCTCTTAACGAGTGGGGTTGGCGGGCGGCAGTTGTTCATGTGTTCACGTGTTCATGTCTCCCTCGCTCATTTGAGTTCTGCTCCGCGCTCTAGTGAGGAAAATGACCAAACTTGCTTCGTATCACTCCTTCACTTGGGCCTGGACCCTGCTCTCTACTTGACAGAGGATGTTGGAGGAAGCGGGGAAAGGTGATTAAAGCTGATTACCAATTTCATACATTGATTGTTAGAAACAATAAAAGGTTCAGTGTACTCTTAGAATAAATGTTATCATACGCCTGGATGTGCCAGATTAGTTCTGACCTTGGATGTGCGACCCACATGGAGATTAAATGAAACGTGGTAAGAAGAGAGGAAAGGAGGATTACTGTTGTAAACCAGCCCACGGGCTGAGAACCTAAGAAGAGAGAAAAGAAGGATTACTGTTGTAAACCAGCCCTCGGGCTGAGAACCTAAGAAGAGAGGAAAGGAGGATTACTGTTGTAAACCAGCCCACGGGCTGAGAACCTAAGAAGAGAGGAAAGGAGGATTACTGTTGTAAACGAGCCCTCAGGCTGAGAACCTAAGAAGAGAGGAAAGGAGGATTACTGTTGTAAACGAGCCCTCAGGCTGAGAACCTAAGAAGAGAGAAAAGGAGGATTACTGTTGTAAACCAGCCCACGGGCTGAGAACCTAAGAATATTTGACGAGGGAAATATTTCATCCGCCATTTTTACCACTGCTTTGAACTTTGTGGTAAGGTATTAGGCATTAGAAAGGTTGAATTTAGAAGAGGTGTATCCTAATTTTCATGGAGGGTCATTGAAATTGCTCTCAAAGTTATAACACACAAATGCTTCTTATACAGAGAAAATATTATCTAATTATTTCCTTCACCTTCTAGGAAATATTTTATTTTCTAACTGTCATCACCTCTTTCCCCTACTCTAGTGTTACCACTATTAACTCCGAGAAGAAGCTAGTCTAGACAGAGTTGTCAAACTGTTTGGTATTTAGATGTGGGGATATAATATTAATAAACCGGTATTACTCGTAAGATTATCAATGCGAACAGTATATCGGAAACAATAATATACCAAATATAAGCTTCTAAATATTGGTTTATTAAGTTTATACTTTGCAATATTTTGTAAACATTTAATTATTTTGGTATTTTTGACAACTTTGCGGTATTAGCTGTTGTCAAATGATATGGCACTAGGAGGACTTTGGGAAGTTTCGGTGAAAAAAGACGTGGAGGTGGAAGGGTCAGGGGGGGTCGGGGGTTAAGGGAGGTAGGGTTAGGATAGTACTAGACACAATATTTCCACGAAAGATATCCAGGCCTGTAAATGACTAAAACACATTTCTCTCATAGGCCTTTAAGAAGAACTAGTTCACGTACAAAGAATACAATGTCATATTGGTGAATTAAACATTAGAGCTAATATTTGTTTAAATTATGGTATTTTTTATGAGAAATCTCGTGATTTTCCTGTTTGGGAATTTTGGACATTTTTAAAGATTGTTATTTTCTTTTAACTTTGATTCTGAAGACAATGTTTTTTGTGACTTGTGTGCTGAAATTATTTAAGATATTTAGTTTCTATCTATAGTCTAAATAAATATATGTTGTTAAGTGTGTTATTTTAAATATGACGTGTCGTGTGAACAAAAATCAGTGATTAACATAATATTACTGAACCGTCAGCTGATACAAAATATAATAACATTTCAGTCTCCCCTTCTTCATAATGTGAGCTACGCCACTGAATAACAATCGGTAGCCTTACTCATCTTCCTCTAACTACTATTAATAAATATAATTAAATAATAATAATAATTAAAAATACCTTCAAGTTTACAAATTGGCTTTATTCTACACCTAAATATGGCATGAGGAAATAAAATCACTTCTTTAAAAAATAAAACTTGAATCAAAAAATAATTTCACTCACGTTTTTCACGCACGAAATACTTAATATGTTCCGCATGTGAACAAAGAACTATGTCCGGTACATGTTTTTATTTCCCGCTTCTTACTATTTGCAATAAATACTCTTTAAAGAACCTAATATGCCTACGACAACAATTTCAGAGCCTCGAAACGGTCAAAGATAAAAAGTGTAATTTATGTCCTAATATATCTCTGATCCTTGTTAAAAGGGAAGCAATAAAAACAGTTGGTACGTCTGAGACATCGGTCATTTCGAGAGGATGTCGAAGAAAATACCGCTATTAGATCTTGACAAAGTGAATGGGAGGGAGAGCTTATTCCCTTAAAATACTCACTTGATAAGAGTTTTTATGTTCTTCTATTGTCTGTAAGAGTGCTTTATCTTTTGTTTATTCGCCAACATTGACATGAATCAAACCTACGGTTGTAAACACAAGGTTAGCACGCCTGAATGATGAGATAAGCTGGCAGTTGATATCTATAAATTACCTACCCTCTCCTTTCAAATGTGTTTTTATCCCCTTTTCAAGGCCATCCGACCATCAACATTCTATTGAACAGTTTTAACAAATGTGTAATTATAATCCATAAATAGTAATTCACTTAACTCAAATCATCACAATACACGAGGAATAAGGGGTCTTATGATTTTTACTGTTATGTTATTTTTGATAAAATAATTACCTAAAATATAAATGATATAGTCGGTTTACTCAGTCTTTCTAATAATTAATAACATTGACAACTTTACTGGTTTTTTTTTAAATTTTGATCACAACTCCTAAAGTTTCGAATATTAATTACTTATTTACAGTTAAAAAACAATATTATATATAATCTGCTTACCTTTAATTCATTATATTACATTTTCTTTCTTTATTTTGATTCATAAACTGCTAACCCGTCAAGATTTTTTGTAGGTAATTTTAACGCTATCTGCTTTAGAGAATGGTTTATTTCGGGACTGTTACGATCTTACTTTCATTTATATTCTTGGACGCTGATAGCATCTGGCGGTCTTTGAAGAACTAATTGCCCCTAGCGGAAGAGATTATAATTCTCGTTTAGATTCTTGGTGCGAAATTTAAAAAATAATTCTAAAGATAATTTATGTTTGTTTATCACATTATAATATTAAGTGATTTTTATAATAACACTATCTGTCTAAAGGGTTAAGATTTTTTTTTATTAGTTGTAAATCTCGGCAACTAGTGTTCTCCTAGGCCCGAAGGTATTTTAAAAAGAGAAAGAACCTGTTTGTTGATTTTTGATGTTTTTTTAATTTTGTTGACTCGCAAAAAATGTTAAAAAGGATAAGGATGGACTATTAGGGTCATCTCAAATATATTAATTTTATGTAGATCACTATTGTTTTGGCAGCAAAAACTTTTTAAAAAGTGAGGACTAACTTTTAAGGGGAGAGTTTCAACGAGCAATATTTAAGGTATAAAATATATATATATATAATGTTAAGGAGTCTGGGATCAGCAAGCTACGTTATTGGGCGATACAAAATAATTCATTCATCATCATCCAGCTATTAGACGTGTCAAGCTATATATATATAATTTTTTTTTAGAAGAACTCAATATTTTAATCTGATATGAAACCTGTTATGTTATCATTTTCATGTCAAGGAATATTTCTGTATTAATTCATAATTTATTTTCTGTTTTGTCCTCACATTTCAAGTGAGTTTAAAAATATTTCAGGTGTTGCTTCACAATACTTATATTAATTTTATATCATAGGAGACATGTCTTATTAGGTGTGGATTATTTATAGATTTATTTTTTCACAATAATTACAATCACCATTAAAACTTCATGTTGTCATCGGTTTTATCATATTAATGTACATGGTAGTTTTAACATTGTAGGTGACCTGGTGGTCTAGGGGTAAGGTGTCAGACTTCTGTGCTGGCGGCCGGGGTTCAATCCTCGGTACCGGCAAAGATTTATCTGATTACCAAACCCTTACTTCACCTCTGACAAGACGTGTTTTAATCACATCTAGTGAATGTGGGGAATACCAAGCCTCCACCGTGGTTCAGATCCCACGTTAAACTGTAGGTCCTCCATTTCATCTCACAATCACCCTACCATTACACATTAGCGTAAGTGCGTATAACCCGAACGGGTAGTAAGACGCGGTGCTAATAATAATAATACTAATAATAATAATAATTTAACATTGTATCTTAGGTATACATATTTTATGTTGGTTGGATGTCCAAGCCAGGAAGAATAATCTGCTCCAGGGAGTCCTTTGGTTTTAGTGTCCAACCATTTTAAAAAATACTTTATATAAAGACCAGATTTCCTAATAGAGGGGTTTTTTCCTATCACCTCTAAGCAATTTCTGGGGATTTACTTATTTTACAAAAAATCTACCTACCTCAGAAAATAAAAGGAGTTGGTAGTTGGAGCCTAATACTTTATAAACTAGGCTAAATGCTGAAATGTAGTATAACTAGACATGCATACGAATTTTACACAATGAAATGTCTACAATATGTTAAAGACAAACCATTTTGATGTATTAGCAGTTTAAAAGTGGTGACATTACTTCAATTTTAATCATATACGCGTATAAAATTAATACTGTTCATTTTATACCCCAATGATATGTTTTTTTTCTCATTTTGTAGTACACAATGTTTATTAAGATTTAATTTTGTTTTTTAGTCTAACTCTACTCGTCAATTTTATTAGTAGGACCGAATTGATAACTGCAAAATTATGTATAATATGTCTATTTGATGTAATTTATTGTTTTGACTGTACCGATAGTAGAAACAAGACCGAGTACCAGAACACATAATGTCCACCAGGAAGAGACAGGGTAGGATTGTTCAACTAATGACTCATCCAAATAAACCCTAGGTATCTGGTATGCTTGTAAGGTCCCCTCGAGTGTTTTTTGGAATCGATGTCTAACACTAAAACTAAGAGTAGTTTACTGAACAGCAAAAAAAAAA
Source organism: Timema shepardi (assembly GCA_902151425.1). NCBI lineage: Eukaryota > Metazoa > Arthropoda > Insecta > Phasmatodea > Timematidae > Timema > Timema shepardi. The sequence continues at coordinate 11,756 of CABFVX010002248.1, read as the reverse complement.
AAAAAATGTTCTTAAAATTTGCTTTAAGGATTTTAATTAAATGTATCTTGAAACTATTTACTATAAACAAGATCGCATTTCTCATTTTATAATGAAAATGACTGAGGGTACTTTACACGGAGGAAATTTTCTAATTTTCATTATTTCTTAGCAACTATTTGAGATACTAAATAAATTATCATTATAAACTTGTAGTACTATTAATGATAGAAATATTTTACACGAAATATATTTTTTATAAAACCATTAGTTTCTGAACTATAATCAAATATACATTAAATTATTTTTAACTCAGGTCTTTGAAAATGAATTTGATTCTAATGCTCGTTGGGGGACAAATTTGTGTAGCAATGTTCCCGCTCATAACGCCATAGAGTAAGTAACAGCGTATATTATTCCAGTTATGATTGGTGGTTTAATTTTTCTACATCAATGTATATACATATTGTCCCGGTTCACAAATCTTACAAGTTTTTGGTAAATGTCTATTTTAAGATAAAATCGAGAGAAATTCTGTGCCTTGCACTATACCATTTATTTACTTAATTTTTTTAAAATCTAAATATTAGTTTCTACTTCATGAATGTATGAGTTTCACTTGTCTTATTGGCTTTATATTGAATATTAATAGGTATATAAACAACACAACAGTGCTGAAAATGTAATATTATAAGATAATTATTATCTTGTCTTACGAGTATTGCAATTTCTTCTAACAGAATTTTTCTAAAGACTTTATTAATTATTGTGTATATTTATTGAACGTGATAAGATTAACACTAAGAATAATGTCCATCAAAACCAATAAAATGAAATCGTGCTAAAATCGGTATCAACTTGAAATGACGAAATATTTGATTATTTACGAAGCCTATATACACTGTTACGTCCTAATGTGTGTCTTTCCAAACCACCCAGAAGCCCTCGGAGAACCTAGAAAGATGAAACTGTGCACACATATAGTATAGACAACGTTATAGATTATAATCTTGCGAAAGAGAATTTTCGATATTTATTTTGTTTGAACTATTTTTTTAAAGTTTTTATTATTATTATCACCGCGTCTTACTACCCGTTCGGGTTATACGCACTTACACTAATGTGTAATGGTAGGGTGATTGTGAGATGAAATGAAGGACCTACAGTTTAACGTGGAATCCGAACCACGGTGGAGACCTGGCATTCCCCACATTCACAAGATGTCTTGTCAGAGGTGAAGGAAGGGTTTGGTAATCAGATAAATCTTTGCCGGGACCGAGGATTGAACCCCGGCCGCCAGCACAGAAGTCTGACACCTTACCCGTAGACCGCCAGTTCACCGACTAAAGTTTTTATTGAAAAGAACGCAGTATTGAGTCAGCGTTTTTCAGCCTATACTAAAAAGATAAATTGCATCCCAATTATTAAAGTAAAGTTAACCTGTCACCCACAGGCATGTTTACAAGTAAGTAATAAACTGATCATGACAGATGTTTATTTGTAATGTATGCAGGGCCATCCCAAAGGGCGAGCGAGGCTGGTGACTGAACTGGGCGCCGGGATTTATGGGTGGACACGCCACCGATGTCAAGTTAAAAAGCTGAAAATAATAATATTTTTAAAAAATCATACATTGCTCGGATTTATTTTATATTGTGCTAATTTTCTTAGCCGTTTATTACGAGTTATGTCCCTGCTAGTACCAGTGGGAAAGAACATAAGAAATTCATTCATCTTGTAATGAGTTATTTTCATCTTTAAGACGTTTATGAGGAGGGGGCACTTAAATCAATGTTCGTCCGGGCTCAAGATTATGTTAAAGGTGGCCCTGAATGTATGAATCTGTAGTTTATTATTATTTACTAATGACATAAAACATAGGCCTAGATAGAGTTGTTTAGGAAATAAATAGTACCATCAACTTTAACACATAAAGTTTTGATTTGAATCATAACTTCCACAAACAGCAAATACAAATGAATTTAAAATGAGAATTTTATTAGTGTCTCGGAACAATATATATTTTGATGCCCGAAAGACCAATCTAATAGGGGTTCAGAATCTGATAATGTTGGATGCTGGGTGTTAAAGGGGCTTAGCTACAAATGGTTTATAATTGACTAATATTAGATGTCCCAGGATTACTAGTAATTTATAATTTGCTAATTATTGATGTTCCCTAGGCCAAACTCTTTGTTCATAAGTTAATACTGGGTGATAGAGGCTACAGAAAACTACAGGTAACACACTGGTCACATGTCACACTCCTCATTCTAACAGAAGGTAAGAGAACACTGGTACACCTCTCAGTCTAACAGAAGATAAGAGGTCACTGGTAACACTCCTCAGTCTAACAGAAGATAAGAGAACACTGGTAACACTCCTCAGTCTTACAGAAGATAAGAAGACACTAGTAACACTCCTCAGTCTAACAGAACTAGTAACACTCCTCAGTCTAACAAAAGATAAGAGGTCACTGGTAACACTCCTCAGTCTAACAGAAGATAAGAGAACACTGGTAACACTCCTCAGTCTTACAGAAGATAAGAGGTCACTGGTAACACTCCTCAGTCTTACAGAAGATAAGAGGTCACTAGTAACACTCCTCAGTACAACAGAAGTTAAGTGGTCACTAGTAACACTCCTCAGTCCAACAGAAGGTAAGAGGTCACTAGTAACACTCCTCAGTACAACAGAAGATAAGAGGTCACTGGTAACACTCCTCAGTCTAACAGAAGATAAGAGAACACTGGTAACACTACTCAGTCTAACAGAAGATAAGAGGTCACTGGTAACACTCCTCAGTCTAACAGAAGGTAAGAGGTCACTGGTAACACTCCTCAGTCTAACAGAAGTTAAGAGGTCACTGGTAACACTCCCCAGTCTAACAGAAGATAAGAGGTCACTAGTAACACTCCTCAGTCAAACAGAAGGTAAGAGAACACTAGTAACACTCCTCAGTATAACAGAAGGTAAGCGGTCACTTGTAACACTCCTCAGTCTAACAGAAGGTAAGCGGTCTCTTGTAACACTCCTCCGTCTAACAGAAGGTTAGAAGACACTAGTAACACTCCTCAGTCTAACAGAAGGTAAGAGGTCACACTCCTCAGTCTGACAGAAGGTAAGAGGTCACACTCCTCAGTCTAACAGAAGGTAAGCGGTCACACTCCTCAGTCTGACAGAAGGTAAGAGGTCACACTCCTCAGTCTGACAGAAGGTAAGAGGTCACACTCCTCAGTCTAACAGAAGGTAAGCGGTCACTTATAACACTCCTCCGTCTAACAGAAGGTAAGGAGACACTAGTAACACTCGTCAGTCTAACAGAAGTAAATTGGCCACTGTTTGCATTTCCCAGTCCGTACTAGGTATGCTGTGTGCATTGTTCCTGAAACTCAGGACGATTCAGACGGAGGACTTGCAATATAATAGAAAACATACCTTAGTGGCTTTTGAGAGACGTCCTTAGCTCTTGTCTTCCTTCTTGAGGAGTAATTAACTTCTCTAGTGTAATTACATCAGGGGAATTAATGAGTACAATACCACAAGTAGCTCAGACTCAGTTGTCGTCCTTAACAAATGTTCACCGAGGCGACATTCTCACCTTCACTGCTAAATATTATCTTCATCTTTGCATGCAGCCAACATCACATTACAAACGATACAAATTGATCTCAATATATCTTTTTCAATTCCAAATAATAAAGCAATGGATTATAATTGTCATAATCATTGCCTAGAATTTAATTAAATATTAATAAAATAAGCATTTGTACAATTTAAAAAATCTCTGAATTAATACTATTTAATTATGATCCTTGCGATAAGAAGCTTCCTTTGAAAATATATTTTTATTTTTTATTATTCCAGGTCATTCTAACAAAGGAGTATTTGTTTCTCTCACGAACACAAGCACAAACAGGTTCGATAAAATCACTCTTGTAATGCGCCACAGTTCACCCTCTAATCAAATATTATATTATTATGTTTATGTTACTGAATGACGGGTTGTTCTTGGAGACCGATAAAATACCGACAGTGATGATTTATAAACTGAAAAAAAAACAACTTAAATCTTCCATGAATGTTAACCTTAAAACTAATTTTATTATTTGGTGTTGAGAAGTTTGGGGCTTAAGTCCCATCTGGGAATACTGTGGGTGTTTTTTCCTCAAACCATTTCGCTTTCTCCTTCCACATAAAAGAGTGAACAATTCCTCTATGTTATTCATTTTTCTTCCTTACCCTTAATTGTAGACATGGCGATAGTTTCCCAATATGTGGTACACACACGCTAATATAATAAAGTTTAAGATTTTATATTGTTTATGTCACTTATAGTACAGTTCTTGTCAAATACCCCACTCCCCCACCTATATTTTTCTTGTAGTAAACAAGTTCTTATTGTTCTACCAAGACGACCTAGGAGGAATGTACTGAGGGTGGTTTCTTACTCTCCCTCCACGCAAGTGCGTGTACATATTATCTAAATTATACCCCAACGTGGTGGAAAAACAACAACAGAGTCCCAAGTAACCTTGTCAATATAGTAAAAGAAAGTTTTACACGTTTTGAAGCATTAGACCCGCAATCCCATGATAAATACACCTTTTTCATTGTATTCACCTTTAAAGTAGGCAGCGGTTTTAGAGTTCGTTGAAAAAAATATAAAATCATGAAATGTGGTATGAGAGAAGTCTTAATGTGACAACAAAGGAAAAATCGAAAATAGTTTTATCCTTCTGAGTATACACGTTATTATTAATGTGGTGTTTTTATATTTTAAAGACATGTATAAATATATCAAGAAATGTTAACTAACCATAAACATACCGTATATAATCACATGGTTTCAGGAATAAACAAATATTTGGGTACTATCCTATTATATGGTGGAATATTTGAGCTGCTAATTATTACAAAAAGAGAAATTCAACTAAAACCGCTAATTTGGGGTTTCATTAAATCATTTGTTTGTGTTTTTGGCTTTAGGCAACGTACTCTTCTTATATATATTTTTAATTATTCCTGGAATAAATCAGAAATACTCTCAACACATTTAGAAAAAAATCAAATAAATCAAGTGCCAGAAAGTGAATAGCCACAACATAGAGATAGGAAGAGGAGTGAGACAGAGATGCTGTTTGTCACCCAGTCTGTTCAACTTGTGGGGAGAGGGGCTGGCCAGAGAATTCCTGGGGTAATTTCAAGTCCAGCACAATGAGTAATTAAGCTAGCATTGCTGGCCAAAAATAAACAAATAAAGAAGAGTTGCAGGAATTATTGAACCAGCTAGTGGAGATGGAATAAAGAAATGGCATTAAGATCAATATTAAAAAAGTCAAAAATGGCGGGGATTTAAAAAAACTAAGAGCCGTTTAGAAACAAAATTTGAAACCAGGAGTTGGAAAACATAGAACATTTCAAGTACCTGGAAAGTCCGCTGACAAAGGATGCCTACTACACTAAATAATTATGTCGATGATCACTATGGCCAAAAAAGGGTTCAATTAAAAAGATTTCTGCAAGTTGATTTGGAATTAAGGAAGAAACTTATGAAATACTACAATACGAGTATCGCAATGTGTGAATCAGAAATTCTATTCTTAGGAAGATGGAAAACAAATACAAGAAATATAGTTCTTTAGTAGACTTGAGTAGATCAGGTTGACACGGTGACAGATGAAGAAATCTTAAAAGAGTGGGTGAGAAGAGAACCATTCTGCATGTGATCCTTCGTTACAAAACAAATAGGACCGGGCACATCCTTAGAAGGAATTGTGTTCTGCACGACAGAAGGAATGGTTGATGTAAATAGGTACTTAGGTAGAAGGAAGATTCAAATATTAGATGACTTGAAGGAAAGAAGAAAATTCTGGTATCTCAAGAAGGACGAGGAGGTCATATTTCCCTAAAAAATAACACATAATAATAATAATAATAATAATAGTGATAATAGTTTACATACACATTTTACAAATATGGCTTTACGTATAAGCATATGACATGTTAAAGCAACTCTCTCGCAAGCAAGAGAATGTAACGAGCAGATTTTGGTAACAACAACAAATTGTCAATTGTTTTAATTGGCTGTTCAGATTATACACGTGTATATTAACCGGCCGCAAGCGCCCGGTGTTGTACGAGAATAAAACGATGTCCTACTAATTAATCAGCACTTACTGATTGTGAGCAATATTGTATACCTTTTTAACCTCAAAAAATGATACTTACTCGAGCTAAGACTTTATATTCATAATGTACATTAAAGTTTAAGAAAGGTTGTTTTGGATCATCACTTTATCTTTTTTACTTATTTCAATATCAGATTTATAAGTTTATTTATTTTGAAGCTATCCGCATTAATAGTCAGTCAATATCCCTTGAAAATTATATAGGTATATAACAAGTATATGGTGCGTATAACCTGAACGGTTAGTAAGACGCGGTGCTAATAATAATAACAAAGTATATGATGTTTATGCTCTTTGGTTTTATAATTACCCACAACAGCTGACACGTGGCTTAGTACTTAGGATTTTTGTTAGCGTTCGGTATATTTAACAGCTAGAGATTTAGTATCCAGTTAAGACGCCGTATATGTAACTTTTTAGCTGATATGTGGAAAAAGAACGTTCCCCAGGAAGTAGCCAATATGGCGTTTGAGATCAACTTGACCTTTGACCCCTTAACCATATAGTTGCTCAATAGATGTTCATTCGAAGCCGGGTCAAAACACTCTTACCCGCCAGATGTCGTTGACCCATTTGATTGTGCTCAATCCTGCACATTTGATTTTTTATAGGAGAGTATGCCTAGGGGTTTCTTTATATTTACGAGTGAGTGATAATAAACTCTTTGATGGAGACAGCATAATTGGTTTTATTGCAGAACTCTTACTGCTCCTCCTGGCTATCCATATTTAATTACAATAGTGGGGCGAGTATAGGAAGGTATAATTTAGAGAAAACTTACAATTCATGACGGAAGAGGGGCTACCATCTTGGGAAAGAAACTTAACGTCCACACAACTACAATTTGAGCACCCACATCCCCGATACGAAAACTAATTATGACTTGTTTGATGCCTTAGTCCGCGAGACCACCGACTCTTAGGCTTCCCATAGCTTAAGAGCTATATAAAATTTATTTCCAATGCCTAAATAAGATTACCTAAAATTCCTGTTACGCATTGTTTTACAAATTGTATCAATTTACTATAATTAGTTATATGTCACAAATATAGCTTAATACACTTAAAATAATTGTAGTCATGAGTTCAATGAAATTATTTACTCATTGATAGGGTTGCTGCCAATGAAAAATACCATAGCAATCTAATGTAATTCAGTACTCTCGAAGATACAAAGCTCTACACTAAAGTTTAAGAGATTGCTTCTCGTCCAATCCAACATTATTCTACAAAGCAATAATTTTAATAACCATATCGCTTATAGTTAGAGTCCTTGATTCCCACATGATCAAATGTAAATTTAGACTATCAAGGAATTATTTACTCACATAAAACTTATTTGTTTTTACCATCACAACATAGCATAAGTTCGAAAGAGTTAAAGATAAAGCAAATATTTGAAAGTTAAATTGCTCGGTCTCCACATAACCATATGTTAATGTAAACTATCTAAGTAAAACATACTCAAAATATTCCCAATAAACATCAACTGCTAATCAGACAGTCGGCAAGAGCTCAAATAGACGCAAACCGCCTAGCGGCGAAACAGAAGTTACATTACATAGGAGAACGGAGGGTTCCCCTACAGGAAAAATACAAAGGGATATGTGGTTGCAAATCAACCACGCTGATACAAAAAAATAAACCAATCCCGAAATAGAAATTTAAATTATTAAGTCCGAAAATAATAATTTTGAAAGGTTCCTCATAATATAACTGAAAGGGAATCTTGAAGAATATAATTAAGCTTAAGCTTAATTGCCGTTCTCGCCTAGAAAGCCAGTTATACAGAGATCCATGTAAAAGAAATATCGCAATATATAGCCGACAGAAATACATGACATGCTCACAGAGAGAGGGGAAAAATGGAAGGGAAAACATGAAGTGGAATAGGGGAGACAATCAGCGCTTAGGAAGGATATCGGTGACTCTAGAAACTCCTGAAACCGTCCAGTCGATGGTGAACGGAAACTAAACTGGTGGTGTTGCCGTCACTCATTTGTTTCTGGGCAGGGCTTCCTTCACTAGCGGACCGTCGGATCGTATCTCCATTTAGTCAGTGGGATTGAGTTCTAGGGAGAGGAGGTCGTGGCACATGTGCTCCAGTGTTTATGTTCAACAAAGCTGAGGATGGGTGTTCTCCCATTTTATTGAGCTTGTTGTTCTTCTTTTTGTAACATAGCTACAACCCTACAGGAATAGGCCCTTTTGATATGTATAATCCTGGAGACAAAGTTAACTTTATTTCTAAATTCACTGGTAAATATCAGCAAGATATTACTCTAGTAATAGACCTGGTTAAATGCAAGGTCCTATAAGATTGTCAGTACTCAGCGTCTTACTCTCTCTGGTTGTACACATACTTTTACACTAATAGGGATCACACAACTATAATTTTGATCAAGTGAATTTGCTATTAATGGACGGGATAAAATTATGTAAGAACACCCGGCCAGGATTTTAACATTTGAAAAACCAGACAAAAGGAGACACGTCTTTTTCAACCAACTTACCGGTATGGATAGTTGCTTAAATAATTTATTTAATTCTTCAGATAGAACCATATCATAATATATTTTTTATATATTCAAATAATTATAATATATATTTTAAATTATTATACTCAATGTGGGGGCTATTAATGGCTTAATCTAATCTAATAACTTGTCTGACAAACTCTTGTATTTAGTCTCATTGGATCGAATATCTAAGGCTGTGTGGGGTCTTCAAGCCAAAGTTGATTTATGTTTGTCATACCAAAGTACTTTTGATCGACTGCTGACTGCTGTCAGACTATTTTTTCTTTAATCTCAGCGCTCGTAGCACTCGTCGACGACAGTCTGACAGATTTGAGGCCACGGATGCGCGGCCGTACCTTTCACCACGTGTTTCTATTCCCACGCAGTGCTCGGTCCAACCAGGTAGTTCTTGTACAGTAGCCCCATGATTTCTATGGTGCTAACTGACACCTCACAGCTGACTTCTGACAGTCAACATTTAGGTAAATACCTAAATGTTGACCGTCAGAAGTGACAGCTGCTAAACACATGTTTTTGCAAATCATATGGTTCGGCGTAGCGATACATAATTTGGTCTGGTAACTTTTCAAAGCTTTTAGTTGTCAGCTGTGAGCTGTCAGTCAGCACCAAAGAAGCCATGGGGCTACTGTAGTTATCATGATTGTTGTCCTGCAGCTCTTTGAGTTACGAGATTTGTCACGATACAGGAGCCAATGTTTGGTACAGACCTTCTTCGGTTTCATTTTTGATTTGTTGAGCAGGCATATAACCGCTATAATAACTGCAACCCTTCTTTTATCATCCAACTCATTACCATAAAAACACTTTTTCTAAACTCTAAAATACCTTTAAAAATTTGAATCAAACCCAGCACAATTGCCACAGCCAAACACTATTATTATGGCACTCATATAACCCCGACACAACACCAGTCAGAGCTCTGTGGCTAGCTCAGGGGGCAGAGGGGAGTGTGCAGGACCACACCTGGTACACCCATCCGAGGTTCGGACCTCAATCTGCCCTTTACCGGATATACCATGAGCTCATTGGTGCAGGACCACCCAGATCGCAACATAGTTTCACCTCTTTGTGTTAGAACCCACAATGATCAATTCTATAATTGGTCCACCATTGGTTGACACTCTTCTGGTAATTTAAAACGATACTATCTCTTCTTTCATTAAATATTATGTAGAGGAATCGATTTTTAAAGGAAGCTCTCTTTCGAGCACCAACAGTGAAGTCACTAAAATTTGGCGTCTGTGAATATATCTTATTCCATTTATTAATCATAACGTCATCTAAAAGTTAGCAAAAGCTTTAAATAAAACTTTCTTATGGATTACTAAATAGTTTATCTTTAAATGCTTAGTTATACTGACTCTAAATGAGAACACATTGTAGTATGTTTATTTCCGCCATTGTGGCAGCATTATTTTACTGTACGACGGTGTTGTTTGCGTTTGACGGGTACGCGATGTACGAAACATTTGTTATTATTGGATGTCCTAAGTTACTAAACATATCATAGTCACAAGAAAACAAAGGTTAGTTCTCTCGCACTAATATTTTATTTGTCTTCTTTCTTAGCACCGCATCTTACTACCCCTCGTGTTACACTCTTAATTACTAATTACACTAATGGCTTGAGGATTGGAATATAAAGGAAGTTAATCTCCATTTTCGTGGAGGTAGAGGGGAACCCCCCCCCCCCAGTTCACCCGAGCGAGATTCAAACCTCGATCTCCCCGTCCTTGGAAGTCTAGCTCAACATGAAACTAACGCGTTAGCTAATTACGCCACTGAGACGGGTCATATTTAATACAAAATAGTCTTACGAAAATATACAAATGCTAGCTTTTAATCTCTCTCTTTAATTTGATTTTGACATTTGTGGAATCTATTTGAAACATGTGTACAGTAAATATTTTTAAAACCATCCATAAGTGAAATACCTATTTAGTTTTGAATAAGGATAGTAAAATTGAGCCAAAATGTCTTCTGTCAGATTTTTTAAAGCATCAAATAACTTCAAAACGCCAAAACTTTTTTAACAAGCAGAGTAAGAATATCATGAAACGAGGATATTCATGATGGTGAGTGAAAGTTGGATTGTTAGCTCTTAGAGGAAAAGTCATATTTAATAAATTACCGCAAGACGTACATTTTAATATAAAGCTTGGGACTACATCATTTGTATGAAGGCCAAGAGTAGCTTAACGATGTATTAACATGGCCGGGAACGTTAGACCGCTACTCATCCGACTTTACATCCGTCAATAGTGTAGACTGTAGACAAACTTGTTCGTGCTATATTATGAACTATCTGGGGCTCACCATAACCAGGAAGTATCGGTTACTAATAGCCCATCACTTAAAATAAATTGAAAATTACAATTCAAAAATAAAAATTCAATTTACCTTAAGTTCTTAGAAGGAAAAATAATGTATTTACTAAGCATAATAATTTATTTTAATTAATTTCTGTTTATGTCGACTCTTTAAAATGTTCAAATGAAAATAAACATGTGGCCTGTTTATTTTTCTATAAATTCAATCGGGCACTATGCATCTACGTGTTCTTCCCTGAATACTTTAACGTCAATACTATCATTTTAACAAAACAGTTTTTTGTTCTTCGCTTCTTACTAGACATAATAAACATCGGTATATTATTCCAATGAGCTAAATGAGAATTGTAGAATATAAAGGAAGAAGTGTGAGCAACATAGGAGTATCCCCAGGGTTCAAACCCAAGCATCCCTGTAGTTGGTAAATCCTAGATAAGATGTCTTCACGTGCACATGAGTACGGGTACGGGTACGGGTACCATGTCTGTTAGATTGTATGAACAACGTAGGTTCGTGTGGAAGTGCATGGAGCGCCCATTAACTGGAGTATTCATCAGTTTTTGAATTTTAAGTTGTTTATAATTATTATTGGCATTTGATTATACAACTAAATAATGATTACTATACTTAAATTATTATTATTATTATTAGCACCGCGTCTTACTAAACGTTCGGGCTATACGCACTTACGCTAATGTGTAATGGTAGGGTGATTGT